>JAZKJV010007729.1:972500-1226997 GCA_037367405.1 Ottelia alismoides | reverse complement strand
TCACCCGCCGCCGACCACCTCCTCTTCCTCCAGGAAGCCGCGTGATGAGCTCCTCTACTCTTCTTCCCCCAACCAGCCCCGCCACCCAACACCGAGGCCCCTCTTGCTCCCCTTCCTTTAGCCAGCCCTGCCCCCTCGTGCGCCGAGCTCCTCTTGCTCCCCACCTTCCCTTTCCTCCAGTCCCCCCACCTCGCATGTGCGACGAGCTCCCTCTTCCCCTTCCTATAGTCCGTGTACACACCCCTTCCTGCCTGCGCGGCGAGATCCCCCTTCCCCTTCCTCCAACTCACACCCCTCGCCCCCGTGCCTGTGCAGCGAGCTCCCCACTTCCCCTTCCTCCATCCTGCCTCCACCCGCTTCCCCGCCTACGCGACGAGCTCCCCCCTTCCTCTTCCTCCAGCCCGCCTCCCCCCGTGCGACGAGCTCCTTCCCTTCCTCATCCTCCAACCCACCTCCCATGCGATGAGCGCCCGTCTTCCCTCCCCCAACCTGCTCTTTCTCCGCCCTCTGCTCCTACTCAAGCAGTGCCGCATCCACAGACACAACCCTGGCGGTAAACCCAAGTGCGGAGAGGTCATGGGCAACACTACCACATAGTGCATCGACGTGTTCTGCTGCAGATTCATCGAGAAGCAGTGCCAGAGGAGGAAGTTGGGGAGAAGGCGTAGGGAAGCAGGGGCGGCCTGGAGAAGGAACGCGGAGGGGGCGGGAGGGGGAGTTCGTCAGGCGTGGCGAAGGATGAGTTAGGGATTTTATTTTTTTGTGTATGAGATTTTTAATAGCCGTTGGATTAGATCATTGGTTAGATTAACCCAATGAAATGGTGGGTTAATGGGAAAACTAATGAAGGGTTATGGTTGTGAGACGGAATGACTATTGTAATTATAAGGGGTTATTATTGTAATTACGAAATTACTCAAGGTTATGGGTGTAAAAATCCCTTTAATTAATGTGACAATACTGTACATGGAGTTTGCATTCAAATCTTATGCATTTTAATTAAAACCCATTGATCTTTTCCTACTATATATCTCACGGGCTCGCTTTAGATGCCTCAGGAGCTTGTTTTGGTCATCTCAAGGGCTTTTTGACACTATATTTCTCACAGGTATCTCATAAAGCTTTCTCTTCCAATGGCCTCTTGAACTCCACATGAAAGCAACCAAGTCTTCTTCTTCCTGGCTAAGTAGCTATCTTTTATCGAATGAGCCAACATGATTGTGACCGACATGGTTCACCAACTAGAAAATGGCATGCCTAGGCTTAGGCGAATCATGATTGCACCAGACTGTCGATCTTGCCCTATGAAGATGAGGTTGCGAGGCACCATGCATCCTTGGGATGAGACATAAGCAGAGGATGAAAGGACACAATCTGGGGCTTCTAACCTTTTATAACTAACTTCCTTGAAGATTACAGATTTCTCCTTCTCTGAAATCACTTTTACTCAAGTCAAGGAGTATGACTTCGTGGACTAATGGAATTTGCCCTCCTCTTAGCATAAGGAAAGTACTAGATACCATTTAAGGCCATGAATGCCTTACACTTCCTTTCCTCCTAAGTTCAATTTCAAAGAATGGGTATTGATACTTTTCCCTCATCAAAGTAACTCGTAGTATGCCATTTTTTGCGCTTCTCACCCCTGGGGGTGTTGTCATTAGTCAAAGTAGAGTTGGTTCTGCCGGATCGCAACTATGAATCTCTTGGGCCTTATTTTATCTCATTGTATATAAGTTTAGTTGATGGTAAACCTTATTTAATATTTTCATCCTATTGATGTCATTTGTACTGGAGAGAGACTTGAATATTTCCTATTGAGATGGAGAACCCTATGACTCCTTATATATGTGGAGACCTAGGATCAATGTTATAATAGAAGGCTCCTCTATACCGAGTAGGCCAGATCACCCCTAGTGTTTATTTGAGAAGAGAAATGGTGGTATCCCAAGCAGGGATCCACCCCAACTTGTATTAAAAAAGTGTATAAACATAGTACATCATGCTCCAGTAACATCAATTTACATGCTCCATGATAAAGAAAGCGTCGTACAATGTTCTAGTGCATTCTTTGAGTAGAACAATTGCCCTTGGAAGATGGCCTCATTTTTGCCACACCAGATTGCCCACAAAATTGCAAAAGGATAGGAGTTGTCCTCATGACTATTGCCGCACACCGATTTGATGTACCTCCAGAAGGTTGAGCTATCTTTCGTGCGAAGCCAAGTAATGTTGGCCCTACTCCCAAACCTGTGCGGAATGAGGGCATGGGAAAAATAGATAGTCCACGTCTTCCGCCACCATCCCACATCTGTCACACATACAATTCTCAGTACGTAACAAGTGGCAGCGATGACTTTTGCTAAGAATCCTATCATGCCTGAGCAACCACAAAAAGTCATTGACTTTGTTCGGCACTTCACTTCTCCAGATCATCATTCCCATGTCGACTCTCATATCCTCGTACACCACATCCCTATCCTTCACGAAGAAACGATAAGCCTTATTCACTATTAATCTCCCATCTCCCCAACCGAAGCGGTCTTTACCAGTTAATGGTCCCTCCACCTGCGCCAACTCATTCTGCAGTTTAAGAAGTTTTTCCAGCCTTTGATCAGACAACTCCGATGTGAATAGAGGAGACCACGTACCCTGCTCCTACACATGATGAACCAAAGCATCTCTATTGAGAGCCAGTCCCGAGAGGTGCGAGAAATGCTTCCCTAGGGTCCCGCCACCTGCCCAATCATCGAGCCAAAAATGAAACCTCTCCCCCTCCCCACGAACAAGTCGCAACTCGCAACTTGGCCGCTGATGAAGCGCGAAAATCGCCTCTTTAATAATCTAAAGATATAGTATAGGAGACGAAATCCAGTCGACCAAAAACCACAATCTTTGAATGTTTTGGAATAATTTTTATTTGGCAAGTCTACCAAGATCGAACATAGGGACACGAGCCTCTTCGTCTATTTATCAAAAATTGTTTATTAATTCTTGAGTGATTGGATTTATCAGGTTCTAGGTCTTCATATGCATACACAAAATGATGTACGGAATGATATACAATTATATATATATATATTGCAGGGACAAATTGATGTAAGAATAAAATGATGCATGTCTTTTTGTTTGATTTTAAATGCAATTAAAGGATGAGATGCAAAAGATAAACATGCAAGACAAATATGTCCTTAATTAATTTTATCAACGAACCATAGAATGAGGATCAATTTCAGAGTCGAATTGAGCATTAAAGATGATTTATGGCATTTAAATAAAAGAGCAGGAGACACTGAGCACATAAAATATAGCCTTTTTAAGTGTCAAAACATGAAATTATCTATGCCATTAGAAAGAGAATAAAACAAGCTTCAAAATGAAACTGATATCACGTGATTTGTAGTTAAAGTGCTTAATATATGAATAAAACAGTGCTAGGGGCATAAATGTAGTAAAAAGTCATGAAAAATGAAGATAAATATTACAAATATGTCCTTGAAGGGACCTATTTGCAATTTGTAAAAACTGGTTGGGTCCAAATGCAAATTTCCCTTATGTACGGGGGCATATATGTAATTTGTCACAATCGGCAGGGCCTCCCTGTAAATTTGTCCAGAAGCATACGTGTTGCACGTGCGTCCGGACATGAATGCAGTATGAAGGAGCTGTCTGGGGTGATCTGCAAATTACCCGGCATCTCACGTGAGGGGCATACGAGGCTAGGCTCGGTGGAGCTTGCAGCTTCGGTGGATGACGTGGCAAGTTCGGTTGTGCCTCGGGGAATGGCTCGGAGGACCCGAGCCTCTCTGCCTCGGAGGGGAGGTATGCTATGTCTGGACCGTCCGATCGTGGGGATCGAACGATATCTGTACGTGGTAGCTCCTCCCTCTTCCTCCTTGCACAAGGCGTAGAAGCCGGGGCTCCGGTGACCTCCTTGGAGCTCCACCGACCTCAAACATATGCGGGAAGGGTCGGGGAAGCTAGCTGAGAATTAGGCGAAGCTCCGGGGGTGCCGACGAAGGCACGGAGGTGCTTAGATCAGTGTGTCAAGGGGTCCTCGTCGGAGAGCATGCTCGAGAACAGAGCAGCAGATGAGGTTCCGATCATTGATGCAATGACATGTAGAAGAGGGTTATTGATAGCCGAAGCGGTGTAAGCGTGGATTTGTGAGGTGAATGGCGGTCCAACTGAGGTGGAGGAGTGGGGGATCGGGGCTCCTCTCTGACGGGCCAGAGAAGAGATGGGGCAATGATGGTCGAGGTTCTGGCGAAGGGAGGAAGGCGAACGGAGTGGTTGGCGAAGGTCGTGGAGGTCTGGTGAAGGTGGAGGCGAGTCCAATTGATGGTGATAGTGTGTGTGCATGTTGAGAAAAAATCAGAGAAAATAAGAGGGGACGAGGGATAGAATCATGCCTGATCGGAGAGGGTAACAATAGTGGTGGAGGCTTGGGCTGAGGCTCCTTGGGAGCGTCCGGTCGTTGCTATATTTGGCCAGCCATGCCATAGGACTCGGACAACTGCCAGAGAGGCAGTGCAACATGGCTGACGCCATGGATCTCACGAAGGTAGAGAGGTCTTCATCGCCTCAACAATCGCCTCCGCTATCACCGGAGGGCGGGGGAAGTTGGGCCAACACCCGTTGAGTGGTGGATAGTGTGAAGGTGCGACGGAGATGAATGTTATATAGGTGGAGCTCCGGCCATTTCGTGGTATAATGGCGGCGCTTGTAATGGCCGGTATGAAGACATGGAGTGATCGGGGGATGCGTTGGTGGTCGCGCAAGGATGAGGGGTGAGAGGGCTATGTGGAGCGGGTGTTAAGGATCGAAGAGGTGAAGAGGTCATGATGCTAAAATTGGAAGGGGAAGAGGGTGCAACGAGGTGTAACATACGGGGAGGAGACACAGGAGGTGGAAGTAGGAGTCTTTGCCATTGGATCCAGAGATCCAATGGCTTAAATTAGGGCGCAGGAGGGCGACGTGGATCAGATCTAGGGCAGTGATTAAGGGTTGAGATCAAGACGCAAAGGAGCGGTTGGGATGGGACCATGGGTTTAATCCAGCGGCGGAGGTTGAATGGATGACGTGGAGGTCGCGAAGCCATTGGATAGCACAACCATCCAATGGTTGAGGGGAAGGCGGGGAAGGGCGGCTCTGATGAGATCCAGAGATCTCATCAGACGGCTGAAAGAAGAGCGGCAGTGGACGACCAAGATGAAGGCGTCCAGAGGATTATCAGACGGTGTAGAAAGATGACGGGTGGCGCAAGGAGAGGCGGCTGCGTGGCGGCTCCAGAGAGCGCCACGTGACTGCTCTAGAAAAATAAAAAAATAAGAAAAACGAAGAAAATTCAGAAAGAAATAGTAGGACGAATCAACAAAAAGTCAAAATATGAAAGTTGTAGACCCTAATGGGATCTACAATTTTCATGTTGAATAAAAAGTCAAAAGAGGTCAGTTGTGCCAAGAAGAATTTTTGCAAGTATTTTTAATGACTTAAAAATGCTTAATTTTGTGGTTTATATATATATTTTTAATTTTTTTTAAACCAAAAAATATAATAATTAACCTAATTTTTAAGGAATTTTTAATAAAATAGAAAATAAAAAAGGGTTAGTAATTAAATACAATAATTAGGGTTAGAAATTTAATGTTTATTATACACAGATTATTTACAATATAAGAATAGTTAATAATAATGAATTAAATAATATTTTTTCTGATTTGTTTAAGTTAGGAGAATAATAAATGGATTTTAGCATGATGTGTTAGAAAATAGGAAGCGGAAGCGGAATGATAAACAAAGCGTAAGATTGAGAAATAAAATATGGAAGATAAAGATTTAACGTGGAACCCTACTCCCTAAGGAGCGGGATGAAACCACGGGAGAACCCTTCAAAGGGGCGGATATTTGGTTCCTTTTTCTCAATGGATACAAGAGGTCTGGGGCTCCTTATATAGCCTCCACAGAGCCTTCATGTCCCACCACTGATAGATGTGGGACTAAAGACTGGATGGGTAAATGGATCCTGGAGAGATCCATTTATCCATCTCCCATACATATGACGCATATAACAAACACTCCAACACTCCCCCTCAAGCTGGAGCATGCAATGCTCAGCTTGGACAACACAGAAAGAAACTCAACTCACAATACATGACACTACAGACAATATCAACTCAACATGCACAACTGTCGGTTGCTGTCGAGGACGTTGCTTCTCATGCCGTGCTGGTGAGGAGGATGAACGGGCTGGAGTGTGAGTCAACTGAATATCCTCGTCAGAGAGCATGTGCTCTGTACTGCGCCTGTCAGAGTTACTGCAACTGGAAATGAGTCTCCTCGTCGGAGTACTCTAGCCCGCCACAACATGTGGACAACTACTCCATCTCTGAACATGGCCGAACTGAAAAAGGCTGTGGAAGTACAATCCTTGTCGGAGTCCACGGTCGCTGGAGAATGGAGTCTAAAAAGTTTCCTCGTCGAAGAACTGGGTCTCTCCCATCTGGCACAGAGAATGGTACTCTACTCTGGAGTCCCTATGATACTACATGAATACCCTTGCCCACATGACAAAGGGAATGGTCCTCTACTCTGGAGCATGGAAGGATATATCGATATCGATATCGTTTCGATATCATGTCGATATCGATATATCGCCGATATATCGCCGATATATCGCTATATCTAGGAATCTTTCTGAAGAAAATGCATGAAATCGGATATATCGATATATCGATTTCGATATCGGTCCCATGTCGATATCGATATATCGACGATATATCGTCTATATATCGGGATACGACCTTATGGCTCACATGAAAACTCTGGCCGACAAAACAAGAAGAATGATGGGTACCACGAAACTGAAGATCGCATACATGTGCGTCTTGAACTGCAGATTCGGGAAATATCTAATGTCGAGTCTGGATTTCTGAACTGTTGAGTCTGGATTTCTGAATGGTCTGGAGAATCTGTCATCTGGAGAAGACCTGTGATTACATATACTCCCCCTTTCTCCCATACTTGTCAGACAATGAACATCGACAAAGTTGGGAGAAGACATGAAAACGAAGAGAAAAATAAATAAATCGTGCATATTTTTTACGGCATCTCCTTTTTTTTGCAAAATATTCTTGCGTACAACTTTTCTTTGTACGCGCCTCTTTTCTTTCTCTTTCTTTTTTTTGCAAATTGCGTACGGGGTTCTTTTTACGCACATTTTTTGATATTACGGCCCAAACGACCCAAAACTTTCTCTTCACCCTGTCTGTGTAAAACTCTAAGATGTTATTCCACATAGCCCTAGGGTCTCTTATATAGAGAGAAAACCCTTGGGTAAATTACATAGATAGACATGAGGAAAATAAGAAATACGAAAAGGTACATCATGACATAACGTAAACCTCTACACTCCCCCTCAAGATGGAGCATAGATATCTATCATGCTCAGCTTGGAAGAACATTTCTGGAAAGGTCCTCTGAGCAACGGCTTGGTAAATATATCAGCAGTTTGGTCCTCAGAATTGACGTGTGACATGGAGATAAAGCCCTTCTGGATCATGTCTCTAGTTTAATGGCAGTCTACCTCGATATGCTTCGTTCTTTCGTGAAACGCTGGATTATTGGCAATGAACAACGCTGCTTGATTGTCACACTGAAGCTGCATGTGTAAAAAGACATTCACATTCAAGTCTTCCAAGACTGCTCGAACCCACATCATTTCTGTGCTTGCTTGTGCCATGGCCCTATATTCAGATTCAGCACTCGATCTTGCCACAACAGTTTGTTTCTTGCTTTTCCAAGAAACCAGAGAGCTTCCTATAAAGATAGCAAAACCTGAAGTAGACTTACGATCCTTTGGGCACCCTGCATAGTCTGCATCTGCACAAGCGGAAATGGACAAATCCATGTCCTTTCTGAATAGCAAACCTGAGCCTGGAGAAGATTTTAGATATCTCAGTATCATGTAAAGTGCTTCCATATGGACTTGCCTAGGCTGCTCCATAAATTGACTCACACGGCTTACAGCAAAAGCGATATCAGGTCTAGTTATGGTGATGTACAGAAGCTTACCCACCATCTCTCTGTATCTTCTTTTGTCCACCTCTTCAATATCATTGTCTTACAATTTCATACTTGGGTCCATGGGGGTGCTCAATGGTCTGCACCCAATCATTCATGTTTCAACAAGAAAGTCTGTAACGTACTTCCTTTGGGTCATCACCATCCCTTGTGCATTTCTTGCAAATTCTATCTCCAGAAAGTATCGTATGGTACCCAGATCCTTCGTAACAAACTGGCTGCCCAAGAGGGCTTTAGTCATCTCGACTCCCTGAGCATCATCTCCTGTAACCAGAATATCATCAACATATATCATGACAACAACTGTACCTCTGAGAGTCTTCTGAATAAACAACGAATGGTCCGCATTTGATCTCTTGAACCCATGTCGTTCGATCAGCTGAGATAGCTTTTGAAACCATGCCCTTGGACTCTGTTTAAGGCCATAAATCGCCTTATGAAGTCTACACACCATGTGAGTCTCCCCCTCAGCAGTAAAACCTGGTGGTTGCTGCATGTAGACTTTCTCCTGTAGGTCTCCATACAGAAACGCATTCTTGACATCAAGCTGAAAAATGGGCCATTCTCGTACCACAGCTCCGGATAAGAGGATGCGAAGCATCGAATGGCGAGCCACTGGTGAAAAGTGTCCAAGTAGTCGGCACTTACGTTTGGGTAAATCCGCGTGCAATAAGTCTTGCCTTGTATCGATCAAGACGGCCATCTGCATGATATTTAACTGTGAACACCCATTTGCAGCTAACCACAGACGCACCTGATGGAATAGGAACAACGGTCCAAGTCCCTCTAGACTGTAAAGCACGCATCTCTTCCTCCATGGCCAACTTCCAGCACTCAATCTTCATGGCCTCCTTATAAGTCCGTGGTATCTCCACTGAAGAAACAACTGCTGCAAACCTCTGGAAATCACTAGTAAGACGATGAAAGGACACATGCGACGCAAGAGGATAGGACACACATTTCCTCTTCGGCCTTCGATGTGCAATAGGAATATCAATATCATTATCCACTGTACTGACTGGGGGATCCGCCTCCTGTAGCAAAGATTCCTGCAATGGTACGTTATCTAACCCATCATTAGTAGCCATATCGGAGCATACCTGAGGCGTGGTGGATGGTTGACTTGTAGCTTGAGCAGGCCCTGACCGTCGTGTGTAGAATTTAGGGAATGGTGGAATGGGGTAAGATTGAGGTATTGGTGGTGGTGGTGGTGGCGTAGTAGAGGCGGGTTTACCCATATTTGGTGGTGGAGGAACATAGACATGATTATCTGAAGGCGTGGAGGAAGATACCAATCTATCACCTGCATGGGAGAAGTACATAACAGGCTCAAAAAATGTAACGTCTGCACTGACATAGTACTTGTCATGGATTGGATCATAACATCGATAGCCCTTCTGTGTCCTCGAATAACCTACAAAGACACACTTGACAGCTCTAGAAGAGAGCTTGTCAAGTCCCGGAGACAAACAGTGAACAAAGGCAACTGAACCAAATACACGAGGAGTCAGTGAAAATAAGTCCTTATCCGGAAAAAGAATAGAAACTGGAGATTTCTCCCCAAGAACCGAAGAAGGCATGCGATTAACCAGATAGCATGCTGTAAGTATAACATTTCCCCAAAAAGCCAACGACGCACAACTCTGAATAAGTAATGTTCGCGCAATATCAGGAAAGTGACAATGTTTCCTTTCGGCAACACCATTTTGTTGTGATGTATAGGCGCAAGAGGTTTGGTGAATAATGCCTTTAGATGAAAGGAAGTGAGAGAGAGAACGAGTACAAAATTCCAACGCATTATCTGTGCGCACATATTTAACACTAGATGAAAAAACATTCTGCACTTCATTGATGAGATTCTTGATAACACTCTCTGCTTCAGATTTATTCTTAAGTAGAAAAGTTCAAGAGACACGAGAAAAATCATCAACCACAACCAGATAAAACCTGTGTCCCTGATGGTCAGGGACACGACTAGGACCCCAAATATCTATATGAAATAACTCAAACGGGGAGCTACTGCTCCGACTCTGACGACTTGGGAAGCTAGAACGATGGTGCTTCCCTAACTGACAAGCTTCGCAACGAAATGATGAAGTGGAAGAGATCTGAGGCAGGAGATGACGTATTTTCTGAAGTGGAAGGTGACCAAACCGAAGATGCCACGTATACGGTGAAACCGTTCCCTGTGAGTGAAGAGAGACACCAGCAAAGGAATTCCGGACCAGACGATATAAGCCATTATGCTCAGAGCCACAGCCAATCACCCTGCCCGTTAATATGTCCTGAAAAATGAGAGATGATGGGTCAAATATTGCACGACAATGCATGTCTTTTGTAATCTGACTAATTAACAATAAATTCATGGAAAATTCAGGTGCATGTAGAACATTCTGTAGGTGCATGGAGGGTGTCAAAGAGATCTCCCCCTGTCCAACAATAGGGGAGTGAGTACCATCAGCTATAAGCACAGAGCGATCGGAAGAGATATCCCTGTAGGACTCAAGTTTGTCTTTGTCACGACACAGATGATGGGTAGCTCCAGAATCGATAATCCAACCAGATAGATCATGTAACGGAGGACCAACAATAGTACTACCTGAGGTACTGGCAGCAGCAGAGGTACTGGCTGATGCCGATGCGGCAACATCTGAGGTACTCGCAATATCCGATGATGACTGTGGCGTAATGTCTCGAAGTCTCGCCACAAGCTCCTCGAACCTGTGATCTGGAGTAGACGCTGAAGAAAGTTGAACATGTTCAGCTACACGTGCCGAAGGTGTAAACCCATGCTTAGAGTAGCATGTGTCCTCTAAGTGACCAGTACGATGACAATACGAGCACGTCCTTGGAATACGACCTCCACGGCCCCGTGTACCACGACAAAAAGAAGACGAACCACCTCTCCCACGTGATACTGCCATCGCCGAAGGAGGTGGAGTAGATGTGCCGGACGAAACATGGATACGACTGAGCCTCCTGTAGACTTCTCCATAGGAGGAATAGTGGCATCGACAAGGATCTAGGAGCGGGCAGCCTCGTACTCAGGATCGAGAGCGGCAAGTAGAACTCCCACCATGGTAGCATTACGGAAAGTCTTCTGTTGTTCTGGGGTGGCTGTGAGCGGGATGGTATTGTATAACTTCTCGAACATCCCTCGTAGTGACGTGTACAGAGAATGAAGTGGCCGTCCATTCTGTTTCATCGTGAAAATATCATGCTGCAACTGCAACATTTTAGTCTCGTTCCACAATTGAGAATCTGTAGTGGCAAGAATATCCCACATCGCCTTGGTGATGGGCTGATGGAGGACGTCATTTGCAATCTCCATCGAAAGCGTCCCTGATAACCAGACCTTGGCATACGCATCGTCAGCCTCCCAGGAGGCATATAATACCGTCTTCTCTGTCGGTTCATTTTCGGTAAGAATGTGCTTCTTACCACCTGACTTCATCAAACTCATGAACTGCATCGACCACAACTCATAGTTTGTCCCGTCCATTTTGACAATTGGCGCCGAACCCTTGAAGGCACCTATGGAGGGCATATCAACCTTTTGTTCTGACATATCGCCGGAGAAGAAGACTGGGGATGATAGACACAAGAACTGGTGTCTACAAAGACCCGGTTGGATTCAAGTGCATATGTAGACTTTATGCACTTGAACCCATGTTTGAATCGGCGCCGAGCGGAGAAGTAGAAGCCTGGAGAGGAGCTTCGTCGACGGCTGGAGAACCCGCGAGCAGGGGCGGGTAACGGCAGCGGGTGAGGGTGGCGGGGGCCTCGGCGGTGGGTGAGGGTGGCGGGGTTACCCCGGCGGCGGGGAAGAGCGGGTGGGGATGGGAGGCGGGAGCCTCGGCGACGAGGGTGGGTGGCGGCCGAAAGAGAGGAGGGGCGGCGGCGGGAGGGGGGGGGGTGGAGAAACCCTAGATTAGGGTTTTGGCTCTGATACCATGTCAAAGTAAAACTCTAAGATGTTATTCCACATAGCCCTAGGGTCTCTTATGTAGAGAGAAAACCCTTGGGTAAATTACATAGATAGACATGAGGAAAATAAGAAATACGAAAAGGTACACCATGACATAATGTAAATCTCTACACACCCTTTTTCTTTCTTTTTGCCCGAGATGGCCCATACTCTCAGCTCTCCTCTCTCTCTCTCTTATTATAACTCACGGTCCTCTCCCTTTTTTTATAAACATAGTCGCTGGAGTCCTGTTGGGCCTCAGATAACAAACCCCCTTTTTTCAATCAAATCTCCCCCTTTCTTTTTTTAATGAGACCACCCTCTCTCCCCCTTTTTTTATTACATGGGCCTGTCTTTTCCTTTTTTCTTTAATAAAAACTGCCCAGCGAGACCTAGGGTTCCCGTCGTGGGAACTCCTCTCTAACGCCCGCTGCCCCCAACATGGGGCTCTTCTTCGCCGCCCCCATCGTTGCCAAGGTCTCCATGGAAGGAGCTATGCCGGAGAAGGAAAGGTGCTGGAGCGCCGCGATGGTTGGAGCACCACGATGGGGAAGAGCCAGGAGGTGGTGTCGCCTAGAAGCCCGAGCAAAGGGAAGCGCCGCCGGAGATTGCGCGACCTGGAGAGACGATCAATTATGTCGCTGGAGACCTGGGGATGCGGCAAGGGTTTGAAGGCGGAAGGACCTGGAGATGCGGCTGGTGCGCGCGACCGCGAAGGGGAGTCGCGTGACTGAACATGTCGCCAGGAGGCGGGGTCACGCACGTCAGTAGGAGGAGCACGCGCGACCCAGAGGGAAGCCGCTGGGACTTAAAGACCTGTTGCGCGTTGTGTGATGGAGGATGTAGGCGCTGCATCGCCTTCTCGCGAGGGTGGTCGCCTGAGATAGAGAAAGCTGGGGTTGGGGCTCCGCAACGCCGTCGACAGAAGTCCGCGCGACACTTGCGCGAGGAGGGAGGATGCGTCAGGAGAGGCACCCGCGCGCGCCGCCATGGATCAGCGAGGGCTGGATCCTGCATCCAGGAGCGCGTGCGTCTGGTGTTTTTGCCTGGGGTGCCTCAGTTCGGGCCAGATCTGTGCCTCCAGAGTTCTTGATCTGAGCCTGGGGTGCCTCGGTTCAGTCTGAGGTTGGAGATGCGGCGTGCTAGGGTTCCTGATCTGCGCCTCCAGATCTGGAAGAAGGGGGAACTCACCGCCTTACAGAAGTTCTGGGATCGCCTGGGAGCCTGCACGTGCTGGTGACCAGGAAACCGAGGCGGTGTCGCGGTCGACTCAACTTGAACGGGAACATGGACAATCTAATCTTGAACCATATACGAACAGAAAAAAATCTTCAGGAATAACTCAAAATCGATTTTCAAACCGATTACAAAATATAATCGAAGAACACGTTGAAATCATCGAGAATCGTCACGCTCTGATATCATGTTAGAAAATAGGAAGCGGAAGCGGAATGATAAACAGAGCATAAGATAGAGAAATAAAATATGGAAGATAGATTCAACGTGGAACCCTACTCCCTAAGGAGCGGGATGAAACCACAGGAGAAGCCCTCAAAGGGGCGGATCTTTCATTCTTTTTCTCAATGGATACATGAGGTCTGGGGCTCCTTATATAGCCTCCATAGAGCCTCCAAGTCTCACCACTGATAGATGTGGGACTAAAGACTGGATGTGGTAAATGGATCCTGGAGAGATCCATTTACCCATCTCCCATACATATGACACATATTTAAAAATACTCCAACATGATGTATCTGAGATTCATCAGTTGCCATCTCTGGAAGATACCTAGCAATACCCTACCACGATGAGGACGGAGCACGTCCTTGGACGACCTCCAAGGACATGGAAGTCCCATAGATTCGCCTCTGCAAACGAGAGGTGAGGTCATCAGAAGACCCCCAAATTCACACCACCCACTTAGCCATAAGCGCCTTATTCATTTCCTACACCCGCAACCCCCCTAATCTGCCATTCCTCTTTGCATTCGTAACCCTGGCCCATTCAACCAGATGAATCCCCTTCTTTTCCTGCTTCCCATCAGACTAGAAGAATCACCTCAATAGAGATTCTATTTTTGTGCGCACTCTAGCTGATAGATTTCTTGTGGAGCAGAAGAAATTTGGTATTATCGAGAGTCCATGCTTCAGAGGAATCGACGTTTCCCCAGAAAGCAGGGACGCCTTCTACCGTGCCAACCTTCCTTCCAGTCTGGCGATGATTGGTCTCCAATCACTAGACTTCAGCCTCCCAGCCACCAACAGGAGCCCCATATAAGTAATAGACAAGCTAGCAACGGGGCATCTCAAAATTGCCGTCGCAACCTACACCTCATGGCCCAAAAGTCCGAACGGTACCAACACATACTTTTCCCTTTTAATTTGAAGCTTAGAAACGTTTCCATAAATGTCCATGATAAGCGAGGATCGTCGAATCTGCTCCATACCGTCCCCTAGGAACATAATAGTGTCATCAACCTGCCGTAGGATTGGAATTGAGATGTCATCACTTCTGTAGCCAGAGCAACACTTTGCATCTGCCATCAATCGAATCATAACGAGTAACACATTTGCCATAATGACGAAAAGTAAAGGAGCCTACGAGCATCTTTTCCTGACTCCCCTTTGCGGTTGAGAAAGAACCCCCCCTCCAGTTTGCCGTTTGTGAGCACATCATAGGAGGCAGTCATAACACATCACTTGATCCATGAAATCTACTATGTAGGTGATGAATCCGTGATTCATCTACTCTATATGGAGGTTTTAAGGAAATTCCCTTAATAAATCACTAATTAAACTCCTTAAAATCAATCAATTAACCTTCACTAATTGTGGTTAAATTAAGGATAAAATCTGTAATGAAATAACCCTTTTTTTTGACCTAGATTGAGCTTATTTTTTTAAGTAAAAAATCATTATTTTAACCAAATTCTTTCTCTAATTTATTCTTTAATTAATCAACTAACTTGACATTAAGAATTAAAATCCATAAAAAGAGAAAAAAATACAAGAAATAAAAAATATCTGACATCATATATTTTGTACATATTTTCTCTTTGTATTTGTATTTTTATATTTCTAACCTATAAAAAATCCATAAAAAATAGATTAAGTTTGTATATATTGTATATAAATAATCCACTAATTAAAATCATTTAAAAATATAAAAAATCACAAAATGCAAAAATACAGTATTTTATTATATATAGAGTATTACCAAAAATACATCTTGTACAATTGACCTCTTTTACTTTTGGGCCCTTCACGAAAGTTGTAGATCTCGTCGAGTGTTCACTTTCGTGTTGACCACTTTTTCATTTGACTTTATTTACTACCTTTTTCTAATTTTCTTCTTTATTTATATATTTTATTTTTTAATTTTATTTAATCCTTATTATTATTTTACCTTTTAATCTTTATTTATTTTACTTTTTTATTTTACTGATTTTTTAATTTAGTTTTTCTTTATTTCCTTACCTCACCTTTTCTCTCTCTTCTCTTCTCTCTCTCTCTTCACAGGTCACATGCAGAGCACGTGACTTGCCCCTCTCTACTTCTCTCTCTGGTCACGTGCGACACACGTGACTGACCCTCTCCCCCTCGGTCACGTGCTCCGCACGTGACCTCCGCCCACTCCCTTTCTCCGTCGCCGCCGGAGCACGTGACCCCCGTCCACTCCCTTTCTCCGTCGCCCCCCGTTCCCTTTCCTCCTCTGCAACGGCTGCACCTCCCTCGTTACTGTCCACCTCTGGCCGTTATAGCCGACCCTGTGTAATCGTCCTCCACGACCACCTATAAATCCTCTTCGCTTCCTCCTCGTCGAGCTATCCGCCATCTCTGGAAGGTAAGCTTCAAGGGAAGGTGGTGGCAACACCTCCCCTTTGCAGGCAAAAACAATCCTCGTCGGCGTGATTTAGAGGTTCCATCGTCCTCCGTTGCTGCTCTTCCTTGTGGAGGGCCGAAGCTTCGGAGCTCCACCACCGAATCCTCGAAGCGACGATTGGAGGAAGCCTTATCCCCTCCATCTCAGGTGAACGCCATCACCTTCTTCCTCTTTTTTTGCCTCTTCTTCCCCTTCTGCTTAACTACGCCACTGTACACTCTTCAATTGGCTGCCCGCGCCGATGAATGCCTCAGCTACCTTCACCAACACGAGCACCACCATCCCCATGCGCCGCCCCGCACGCAGTGCACCTTCCTCCAGCGCCCGCCCTCAACTTTGCTACCGCCGCTTCACGACTCCATTTGATGATTGCGAAATCCACCTCTTTAATATGGTCATATTATCGTAGTATAGGAGACATATTTCGATTCGTTAAAAAACACAATCTTTAAATGTTGTGGAATATTTTTACTTGACAAGTCTGCCAAGGTCAAACACAGGGAACAATAATTTTTAATTGCGCAGTTTCAAATTAATCCATGATTCATCTATTCTATATAGAGGTTTTAGCAAAATCCCCTCAATAAATCACTAATTAAACTCCCTAAAATCTATTAATTAGCATTCACTAGTTGTGCTTAAATTAGATATAAAATCTGTAATTAAATAACCCATTGTTTTTGACGAAGATTGAGCTTAGTATTTTATGAATAATCACTCATTATTTAACCTAATTCTTTCTCTAATTTTTTCTTTAATTAATCAACTAACTTGACATTAAGAATTAAAAGAGTTAAATTACTAGAAATCAAAAATATCTGACATTTTATAATTTGTACATATTTTCTCTTTATGTTTTTATTTTTCCTTTTTCTAACCTATAAAAAAATCCATAAAAATTAGTTTAAGTTTGTATATATTGTATATAAATTAATCTACTAATTAAAACCAATTAAAAATACAAAAAATCACAAAATACAAAAATATGGTATTTTATTATATGTAGAGTACTATCAAAAATACATTTTGTAAAGTTGATCTTTTTTGCTTTTGGGTCATTCATGAAAGTTGTAGATCTCGTCGAGACGATTAACTTTCGTGTTGACCACTTTTCATTTGACTTCATTTACTATCTCTTTCTGATTTTTCTTCGGTTTTTTATTTATTTTATTTGTTTACTTCTATTTAATCCTTATTTTTATTTTACTTAATCTTTATTTATTTTACTCTTTTATGTTACTGATTTTTTAATTCAATTTTTTATTCCTTCCCTCTCTCTTTTCTTCTCTCTCTAGTCACGTGCGACACACGTGACCGACCCTCTCACCCCTGGTCGCATGCTCCGCACGTGACCCCTGCCCCCTCCTCTTCCCCGTCGCCGCCTGTTCCCTTCCCTCTTCCGCAATGGGTACACCTCCCTCGCTACTGTCCACCTCTGGCCGTTACGGCCGTCCCCGTGTAACCGTCCCCCGCCACCACCTATAAAGCCTTGCTGCTTCCTCCTCGTCGAGCTATTCACCATCTCTGGAAGGTAAGCTTCAGGGAAGGTGGTGACAACACCTCCATCTTTGCAGGCAAAGACAATCCTCGTCGGCGTGATCCAGAGGTTCCATCGTCCTCTGTTGCTGCTCTTCCTTGTGAAGACGGTCGAAGCTTCGGAGCTCCGCCACCGACTCCTCGAAGCGACGATCAGAGGAAGCCTTATCCCCTCCATCTCAAGCGAATGCCATCACCTTCTTCCTCTTCTTTTGCTTCTTCTTCCGCTTCTGCTTAACTACGCTACCACACGCTCTTCAATTGGCCGCCCGTGCCAGGGAACGCCTCAACCGCCCTCACCAACATGAGCACCACCACCCTCGTGCGCTCAACTGCATTTGACCGCGGTGCACCTTCCTCCGCCGACCACCCTCGACTTCGCTACCGCCACTTCATGACTCCGCCGCCCTCGCGTTGAGAACCGCTCCAGCCGACTCGTGGAGCTGCCTCCGCTCCTCCACCTGCGAGCCACCTGTGCGGGGCCCCTGCCTCCGCATTCCGCCTCGTCGACTCCCTCGCCAACTCGCCAACTGCAGCACCACCGCTCGACCTTGTGTCGGCCGAGCTCAGCTGTGTGCCTCTGCCTCTGCCTTGGCCCGCCACTGCCTCCACCCTCGCCTCGGCTCTCGACCACTAGCAACCATTGGATCAAGGGTCAACCCTTGATCCAACGGCTCAGATTCCGCCATGCCAACCTCCTCGAGCCTCCCTCCACACCTTGATGCTCGGGTGAGCCGAGCCTCTGACTTGGGGTGGTTGAACCGCCCTCTTACGTGCCACGCGGAGGCTCGGCCCGAGCCTCCGCCCCGTACATCCGAGCCTCCAGCCGCATGTGCCCAGCACGTACGCTGCTGGGGAAATTGTGATCGACCCCCTCCAACTTCCTGGGATTCGCGTTGACACCCCTGCCTGGGGTAAATTGCAGAGGGATCCCTAGAGGGTTTTGGTTATCACAGATAAGTCCCTCTAGGGACCGCTTTGAGATAGCATCTTATATTTTTATTGCATTTTAGTCCTTGCAATTTCAACTTTGCATATCTCTTTCGTTCGAACTCCGATTTCTATGCACAATATGTCGTTTGAAACTATTTCTGTGCTCTTTCGTTTTATATATCTTGTGAACTGATCCGAAGACCCTTGTTGATGATTATTATTTGAGGAGTATCTTGATTTATGCATGCTGATCTATGCCATGTATGCTCTTTTATTGAGAAAATTAATGATATATTTTTTGCAGGGACTTGTTGATAGGGAAATAATTGCATTAGTTTCTTGGATTAATTGATTACCATTTTGAGGAATAAGTCACAGGAAAAACATGCTAAATTATCTTGAGAATATTTCTCTGACTTCTGAGCCTAGTAGATTAATCAGCATTGACAATTAAGCTTGCAGCTTGGATTTACTTTGACTAATTTTTCTTGAATATATTTATGTTGATCTGTGATTAGTTTTTGAGGAATAATTGACTTATTTAATTGAGGATTGAATTTATAATCACAGATGCTGATATTCATCTCTGTTTATTTTTGCGTGCATTTGCATCATTACAATTTTATTTTCTTTGATTTTTGTGGCACATATATTAATATTACGATCAAATTAATTATTTAAATTAATTTAAAATCGCACAACTAAAAATTATCGTTCCCTATGTTCGACCTTGGTAGACTTGCCAAGTAAAAATATTCCACAATATTCAAACATTGTGATTTTTGAGGAATAAAACTCTGTCTCCTATACTACGCTAATACAATCATATCAAAGAGGTTGATTTCACGACCATCAACAGGGAACCCCTTTTATCCAACGAGATCCAAAGGAAGCGCCAATCAAAACGGTCATATACTTTGGAGAAGTCAACTTTCCAAAGTAACCCCTTAGACTTGCATCTCTTCTACTCTACCGACAATTGGGATGCCATCACTAGCCCATCTCCTATGAGTCTCTCCGGTATAAAAGTCGTATGCTCAGGCGCAATAATGCCAGGTAGGATCCATAGGGTTAGGTTTACAAAATAACTCAACACTTCCCTTCAGCTGGAACATATATATCAATCATGCTCAACTTCTGTATGCGAGCAAATGATATGGTAAACATGTCTATTGTCTTATCTGTTGAGGGTATGTTGAGAGTACCAAGCAATCCTCTCTATATTAGGTCTTTAGTGTAATAGGAGTCAACTTCCACATGTTTGATGTGTTCATAAAACATGGGTTTGTTGGCTATGTGTTTGCTACTCGGTGATTGCATTTGACCTCCATGGTATCGCTGAGAATGACATGAAGATCCGTGAATATGGATCCAATCTATATAAGTTTTATTGCTGCGTGGGCAATAGCTTTGTACTTATTCTTAGCACTTGAGTGGGAGACTATTCCTTGTTTTTGCTTCTCTAATTTCCCAAGCTTCCTGCAAAGTAAGTGCATATCTCGGTAGTAGATTTTTTTCTATCATGCATCCTTCATAATCTACTTCAGAATATGCTATGAGATCCAAGGTGTTGCCTTTGGTGAAGTTCCATGGATATGACTTGATGTATCTCTTAGAACCATCATGCATGCGTTGAAGTGAGTTGAAGTCGGAGTCCACGAACTGACTTAGTTTGTCGACAGTAAGTGATATATCTGGTCGTGTGTTATACAATAATTTATCCACTAGTTGTCTGTATCTACTTATATCTTCGACAACTTTTGGCTCATAGATGCATCACTTAGAATCCATTAGTATCTATGTTGTCTTAGATCATAAATCCTTGTCTCGGGGAAAAGATCAGTGACATAGTTTAGTTGGAATATAACCAGCTTGTTTGGATCTAGCTATTTCAATCCCTATAAAATATCTTGGTGGCCTTAAGTCTTTGCATAAATTGTGTAGCTAGACGATTCTTTACTTTGATGATATCATCTATATAAACAGGCATTGCCACCATTTCTTTTCCATTCATTTGTAGGGATTAAGAATGGTTTGCTGATGATCTAGTGAGGCTCATACTCTAGTACTTCTGATAATTTTTAGAATCAGGCATGGGGGCTCTGTTTAAGTCCATATATAGCTCTGCATAACAAGCACACCTTCTGACATTCCGCTTAAGCATCGAAACCGACAAGTTGCTGCATGTGCACTACCTCTTAAAAGTTGCCATATAGAAAAGCATTCTTTACAATAAGTTGATCCAAAGGCCAATTGAGTTGTACTGCAACATCCATGAGGATTCACACTGTGGAGAGACGGGTGACTGGAGGCAATGCGTTGAAAAAATCAACACAATAGGTTTTTGTGGACCCCTTTGCTACTATGCGAGCCTTGTACCGAGTAATTATTTTGTTGGACTTGTACTTCATAGTGAATACCCATCTGGATGTAACCACGCTATTGTCACTAGGTGGATCAACAAGCTGCCATGTATTTCGTGAACCAAATTCCTGCACCTCCTCTTCCATTGCTACTCACCATCTAGAATCACAAAGAGCCTTGTCATGATTACGAGGAATAGCCGTATCAGACAATGCTTTAGTAAATTATCTATAAGAAGACCCAGGCCGAGAAAAGGACATTGCAACTGAAATATGATTCTTGCCATATGGGTTGGTCCCCTCTGAGAGCTATAGGAAGGTCTACTGCACCATTCATTTGGTCATCTTTTGCACTTGTTTCTGTGTTTATGGAATTAGAAATGCCATTAGTTTGTAAAATGGGACACACCTGAGGGAGAAGGACACACATGAGGGAGAGATGGTGCTGTCTCAAAAGGGACGTGTCTCAACTGATAAGTAGTCCTGATGGAACATCCCATGGAATCAGAGTAAGAAGAGGGACGGGGTTTTTATGAGATGGAGGAGACTCATGTTCCCGGACTTAGAATAAAAATGAAAGGAAGGAGCTCGGGAAGTATCCGACGTAATTTCAAGAGAGAGGGATGACCCAAACTCTAGTGCTAGAGAGCGTATGAAGAAGCCAACAAATGAATCCCATAGCAGGCAACTATACCAGACGAATGAATGAGAGGGTAGACACGACCTTTTTCACGAGACACATCAATTGTCCTCTGATGCAAATCGAAGATTTGCAATGGTGAAAAATATATTTTTTGGAGGAAAAATATTTGGTGGAAGAATTTTGGAGGGAGGAGAAGTGACGGCTCGCTGGATGCGAGGGATTTGAGGAAGAAGAAACTCGAAGATCGCGTGGGGGAGAAGGGAAAGGGAAAGAGATGGGATAAATCCAATTTGATTTCAACTTGAACTGTCCTTAAACAAAGGACTACCATCCCCTTTATATAGGAGCGGTGGGACTCTAAAAATAGAAAGAAAATCAAAATTCAAATCTAACTTATCCTAATCGACTCTAACCGACTAACTACCTAATATAATAGGCTAATTAATTAAATTGAGATCACATGCGCTCTCTTTGTTTTAAAATAAAATTGCAACATACTAAATAAAGTTACTCGACCTAAATTTAAATAACGGACTAAACATAAGGCCCTATTTGTTTGTCTCGCTCTGCGTCAACTCTCTACAGCTTCGAAAAAACCCATTTCCTAATAAGTTGTTGGCTTTGATTTGCAACGTTCTGGGATCCTTGCAGAATGAAGACATGGGGCATGTAGCGGAATCCAAGCCGTTGTCGCAATCTTCGTGGGCTCGTCTTCGAGTTGGAGAGGGTTATGATCGAAAATTGATGTGGCGCGTGTGGGGGCTTCCATGTCGTGGCAGAGATTCTCGCTAAGTTATGTAAGAAAAATGACAGGACGACTTCATCTCGAGCATCGCAGCCTTCGGAGAACCCATATGGCTCGTTTGGTTGAAGGGTTGAGGTGGGTTGTGGTAGCCTCATGTGAATAGTAGCTGTTTGGATGATTATGTTGGTTGGTAGAGGGTTGGAATAAGGAATGTGATGTGATGTTGCATTGATTTGTGATGGAAATCCAACGCAAGCATGACCCAGGAAAAAAAGGGGATAAACCGGGTTACCCTTGGGGTAACCCAGTATCCAAACGAGCCCATAGCAAAGGAATGTCACGAGTTTAGAATGGGAGGAGATGTGGGTAATAACATAGACCAGAGGTTCCTTATATAGGTGAATCACGCATTCCTAATCCTAATTGGAGAAGATAAAAACCCCAAGTATTTTCGCTTCAAGGGGCGGAAATGCAAATTTTCTACCCCTTCAACTAAAGAAATTCCTCTTAAATTCCCGCTATCTTCAACCTTTATAAAAAATGTTTTAGGTAGAGGGATGTCTCTGCAATTTTTCCAAAATCATTCAAAAATCCCTAATTTCATGGGATTGAGCCTTCGTAAGAGACAAGTCATGGGCCTTTGCATTCTTGGCTCCTACCTTTCCACACCTTTGGTGGCGTCGAACCCTAAATTTGGGGTTTCATCGGTGCGGGTGGCGTGAAGTCGTGCAAGGAGACAACTGTTGCAAAGGGAGCGACGACGACGATCTAGGTTGGGAGGCCTTGGGCGGTGTTGGTGGTGGGGATCCGAAGTCGTTGGTGGAGGTATGAGAGGGGGTGAGGGTAGTGGTGTAGTTGGGTTTACGAGAAGATTGTGGTCATGGTCGGCATGGCCGCTGAAGGCACGAGGGAGGCAAGGAGGGCTTGCGAGAGGGATGGGGCGAGCACAAGTGGAGGCAGCAGAGGGGTGAGATGGAGGGGGAGACAACGTCTGGTAGAGAGGGGGAGGGTGGCATTATTGGCGGTGGGGAAGGGGGTAGGGGAAAGAGATGGCAGTGGTGCAGAGGTGAGGTGGAGGGGGCGGCGGTGCCGGGTAGGAAGGGGAAGGGAGAGGGAAAAAGAGGGAGCTACTGGGACTGATTTAGTGGCGGAAGGGGGCTGCGGTGGTGGTGGGGTTAGGCAAACGAGAGGTGGGGGGACGATGGGGCGATGGTGGTTGACAGTGGGCCTATGGAAGGTGGTGGTGCGACTGGTTGGGGAGTTGAAAGGGCTAGAAACGCCTTCGGAAGTGGTGAAGGCAGGCCTGAAGATACCTGGACAGCGGCGTTGTGAATGGTTTTGGGGGCGGAAAGGGTCTACGGCAGGGTTGGGGGGGTCGCCGGAGGTGCGGGGGAGGCGTCAGGGAACTGCAAAGGGGCCGGATGCGTTGTCGGGGTCGGTTCCTTCGACAATGGCTGATCTGAAGCAGGCTGAACGACAAGCAATAAGCCATTGACGTTTTTTTTCTTGTGTTTCTTCCTCGGAAACCATGACATCAGCTTCGACGGCAGGAGGTTTCGATCCGGTGGCACTTAGGGTATCAAAATTAGCAATCAAATCCCATAGATTTGATTGAAATTCGAGTAATATGGACAACAACTCCTTCTTGTAGGCTTCGTCGGCTCGCCGTTTACGTTCCGACGAACGATAGTATTTCATTGCGTGCCTGAGCGAACATTTGTACGGATCGTCAGAACGTGAGGATGATCTATGAGCCATGCTGTGATACCAATTGATGCAAATAAAAAATTTACAATGGTGCAAAATATTTTTTAGAGGAAAAATATTTGGTGGAAGAATTTTGGAGGGAGGAGAAGAGATGACTCGTCGAATGCGAGGGATTTGAGGAAAAAGAAATGCGAAGATCGCGTGGAGGGAGAAGGGAAATGGAGAGTGATGAGATAAATCTCAATTAATTTCAACTTGAACTCTCCTTAAACAAGGGACTGCCATCCCCTTTATATTGGAGGGATGGGACTACAAAAATAGAAAGAAATCAAAATTCACATCTTACTTATCCTAATTGACTCTTACCGACTATGTGGAAAGACGTGAAATGAAAAAATTATCATTCATCGTGGCCCTAGAGCCCTCTTATATAGGAGAAAAGCTTGAAGGGAAAAATTACATAAAGTAGACATAAAAAATAAGAAACTGAGCATATATGTCAATCATACTCAACGTGGAACAACAATGATGAAAATGTCCTATTGCGAGAGCTTTGGTAAACATATATGCAATCTGATCACCTGAAGCAACATGAGCTGTAGAAATAAGTCCCTTCTGAATTAGATCATGCGTGTAATGGCAGTCTACTTCAATGTCCTTTGTTCTTCATAGAAGGCTGGATTATTAGCAATGAATAAAGCGGCTTGGTTATCACATTTGAGGTGCATAGGAAGATGCACCTCAATAGATAGATCAGTCATGATAGACTTGACCCACATCATTTTCGTCCTCCCTTGGGTCATGGCCCTATACTCTGATTCAACGCTAGATTTAGCCACAACTGTCCGTTTCTTGCTCCTCCATGAAATCGGTGAGCTACCTACAAACACAGTGAAGGCCAAAGCGAACTTCCTGTCCTTAGGGCACCCCGCATAATTCGCATCTGCACATCCAATAGTAGTGAGAGATGTGTCTCTCCTGAACAAAAGTCCTGCACCTGGAGAAGAATTCAGATACTTCGGGATCATGTTAACTGCATCCATATGAACCTGCCTGGGTTGCTCCATAAACTGGCTGACTCTACTAACATCAAAAGATATATCAAGCCTGGTGATAGTAATATACAACAACTTCCCTACTAGCTCTATGTACCGTCTCTTATCCACCTCCTCAGAGTTATCATCGTAGATTCTAGTATCGGGATCCATTGGAGTAGTAGCTGGCCTATATCCTGTCATGCTTGTCTCAGATAGGAGGTCAGTGACATACTTCCTTTGCGTCATTACCATACCGTGCTGATTTCTTGCAAACTCTAGGCTAAGAAAATAACGCAGTTTACCAAGGTCCTTGGTCACAAATTGTTGTCCAAGAAAAACCTTAGCAGCCTGAGTGCTCTGTTCATCACTGCCTGTAATAATAATATCATCAACATAGACCAGAATAGCAACAATACCTCTCTAGGTTCTCTTAATAAAAAGAGAATGATATGCAGTAGATTTGACAAACCCTTGTCGTTCAATCAACTCTGAGAGCTTTTGAAACCAAGCCCTCAGACTCTGCTTAAGGCCACACATAACCTTATGAAGTCTGCACACTATACGCGACTCCCCCTCAGCAACAAACCCTGGTGGATGCTGCATGTAGACTTCATCCTGCAAGTACCCATACAAAAAGGCATTCTTGACATCTAATTGGAAAAACGACCAATCACGTACCACAACAACGACAATAAGAATCCGCGACGTAGAATGGCGCGTAACCGGAGAAAAAGTGTCATGATAATCCATTCCATAGGTTTGGGTAAACCCGCGAGCAACCAGTCGGGCCTTATATCTGTCCACAGTACCATCTGCACGATGTCTCACTATAAACACCCATTTGCTGCCAACAACAGATGCACCAGAAGGAGCATGTACAACACTCCACGTACCACGAGACTGTAATGCCGCCATCTCCTCCTCAATAGCCAGATGCCACTGGCTACTCTGCAATGGCCGAAAGACCCACAACAAACTTTTGAAAGTCCTCGGAGAGTCGTGCCAGAGAGACATGGGAAACAAGAGGATACATAGTGCATGCACGCCTCTTCTTCCGTAATGCAATAGGTACGTCCAGGTCCACATCTTCCTCAATAGAGGGAACTGAATCTTCTACAACATCCTGCACCTCAAGCTGCACACGCAAGTCACCAGTGCCATCAGTGTTTTTCAAATGCTCAGAACATACCTGGGGCGTGTTGGATGATGGAGGAGGCTCATGAGCATGTGGTCGGCGCTGGTCAACCTGTGGAAAGAAAGTAGGTGTCATAGGCGATGGAGGTGGTGGTGGTGGTTGTGGTGTAGTGAAGCAAGGAGTAGACGAACTCGGAGATAGAGGCATATATACCTCTTCTCCATTCTCTGAAGGAATGAGCTTGTCACCTGCAGGAGAGAATAACATAATAGGCTCAAAGAAGGTGACATCAACACTAACATAATACCTTCGTCGAACAGGGTCAAAGCAACGGTATCCCTTCTGGGTCTTGGAATACCCAACAAACACACTTTACAGCTCTAGGAAAGAGCTTGTCAAGACATGATGTCATCTGATGAACAAAAGCAACAAACCCAAAAACACGAGGCGTAAGAGGGAAAAGTTCCATCTCGAGAAACGCGATCGAGAACGAAATCTTCTCTCCCTGTATGGATGAGGGCATGTGATTCACCAGGTAACAAGCAGTAAGAACAACATCCCCCAATACGAATGAGGAGCATAGCTCTGGATCAAGAGAGTCCTGGTAATATCCAAAAGGTGGCGATGCTTTCGTTCAACCACCCCATTATGTTAGGACGTATACGTACACGATGTTTGATGCACAATACCATAGGTTTTAAGAATTGAGAGAGTTGAGTACTGCAAAATTCAAGAGCATTATCTGAACGAATATACTTGACATTTGCAGAAAAAACATTCCTTATTTCATTAATAAAAGACTGAATAACATGACCAACATCGGGCTTGTTCTTAAGAAGAAAGCCCAAGATAATCTAGAGAAGTCATCAATAGCAACAAGATAAAACCTATGTCCCTGATGGTCTGTGACACAACTTGGACCGCAAATATCAAAATGAATTAACTCAAACAGACTATGACTACTTCGACCTTGACGACTCTGGAAGTTTGACTGATGATGCTTCGCAAGCTGGCAAGCCTCACACTGAAGAAGAGTGCAAGGAGAGGTATGTTGAAGAACATGACATCTTTTGTAGAGGAAGATGACCAAATCGAAGGTGCCACACATAGGGAGAAACAGATCCAGTGCAAAGAGAAGAAACACTAGCATATGGAGATTGCACCAGTCTGTAGAGACCTTGGTCACTGCCAGATCCAATCACCCTGTCCGTAGGAATGTCCTGAAACACAAGGGCAGATGGGTCAAATATGGCACTAGAATGTAAATCCTTGGTGATTTGACTAATGGACAGTAAATTCATTAAAAATTCAGGAGCATAAAGAACATTCTGAAGTCGCATTGCATGGGTTAACTGCACCTCCCCCTGACCAGTGACATGAGAGTGTGTCCCATCTGCTATCACTACCGATCTTCCTGATTGAGTCGGTCTGTAGGTACTAAACTGTCCTCTGCCATCACGAAGATGATGGGAAGCTCCGGAATCGATAATCCATTCTGATAAATCTGCCCTGTAACAGCTAGTAAGAGCATATGTTATACCTGACATGGATGCAGATGCTGAGGCAACTACCTCTGAGAATCCTGGAGGAGAACTGGTTGACCCGAGAGTAGGCATAATCTCCCTGAGCCGCGCTACAAGTTCATCAGATCTCTGATCAAAAGCAGACGGTAGACTACCAACTTTTTGAGTAGAGTATGTTTTGTAACATGTGCTGAAGCAGGAAACCCATGCTTGGAGCAAGGTTCAGGAAAGCGGTACGCATTTGGACATATCACTAAATAGCGATTAAGCGGTATGCGGGGGCATATGCGGTTCTACGCGGTTTCCTAATTTTCTATTCAAAAATAAATAAATATCTAGCGAAGGGATTACAATTGAACTGAATTTATGAATAAGTGTGGTTTAACAGAAAATGTAATAAAAATGACATTCATGTAGAGCTCAAAACATCTATCCTAAACATTGTTAGACAATAATAGCATACATCACAATATCATTCTAACATCAAAAAAATAAACATGTCATGAGAATTCAGAATTCTATATACATCTCCTTCATGATTATTACGTATGTAGTATATTGTCTTACAATTCAGATTGCTATTATATTCGGAATTCAATATATAATGTATTTTAGTTTGTATAAACAAAAATTAGAATTTGTTACATGGGAATTCATCATCAAACATAAAAAGATAACAAAAGCATAAAAAATACCCATAGCTTTCTGTTACTACGTAAGATTGAATAACAATAGCATCTAACATCAAAAAAATAGCAATGGCATCAAAAGAAATGGACGTAGCGTTTTATTACAATGTAGGATCGATTAACAATAGCATCAAACATTAAAAATAGATACCAGCACATCAAACATTAAAAAAACTAGCAATAACATGTAAAAAATCAAGCATAAAAAATAGCATTAAATGGGGGATTCAAGTATGCGGTGCACAGAGGAGGGCGTTCAAACATATACGACCGCATATGCGGTTGTACGAGCCGCTTTAGCGAACACTGGCTTGGAGTAGCATGTCTCCTGAGAATGGCCTGACCTGCGGCAGTAGGTACACGGCTGACGGGGTCGACAACCCCCTCCTCTGCCACGGTTAGGTCCCCCTCTACCATGATGCGGTGCCAGACCTCTCTTACCACGAGATGTTACCATGGCTGAAGATGTCTAAGACTGCAAGGTACCACCAGAGGATATAGAGAGCCTACTCAATCTGCGACATGCCTCCTCCATTGGAGGTATGGTGGCATCAGCAAGAATATAGACTCTAGCAGCATCGTACTCATGGTCAAGAGTCGCTAGAAAGACCCCAGTCATCACAGAGTCTCTGTAAGCCTTGAGCTGCTCTGGCGTAGCAGTCAAGAGAATGTAACCATGAAGCTTCTCAAACATACCCCTTAAAGAAGTGTAGAGAGTACGGAGGGGGTGGCCATTCTGCTTCAATGTGAAGATATCGTGCTGAAGCTGCAGTATCTTCGACTCATTCTTTGCCGGAGCGTATGTTGTGGTGAGATTGTCTCACATAACCTTTGCAGTTGGTTGACTCAATATATCATTAGCTATCTCTGTGGACACAATCCTAGATAGCCACACACGTGCATAAGCATCATCTGCCTCTCATGATGCATTTACCCTAGTCCTGTCACTTGGCTCCTCCGTAGCGAGGATGTGTTTCTTGCCATTGCACTGCATTAAACTCATGAACTGCAATGCCCACAATTCGTAGTTTGTTCCATCTATCTTGACAATGAACACTGGACCTTTGAAGGCACCCATGGATGAAACATCGATTTTGTTGTCAGACATGATGAAAACAATCTCCATGACTGGGTCTGCAACCTGTAATACGAGCGTCTAGACTGACATATATGAAAATGGTTGTGGGTGTAGACTCATACCACATCCTCTTCCATTCGTCGGAGTCTCCTTTTTGGTAACTAGGGCGATTTTTTTTAAAATGGTCAAATCACACCCTAAAACCAAGGAGCAACCCTAACGGGAGATGAAACCCCACGAACTGCGAGGTCGGAGGCGGCAATCGCGTGGACAACAACCTAGGCAGCTACGGTCGATCCGGCGACAGTGGCGGTGGCGACAACTTGCATCAGCAGTCGATCCGGCTACAGTGGCAGCGGTGGCTTGCCGCTGTCCTGCTGCTCGGAAGAACATGGATGCGCAACAACGACCGGTTGCGCGGAGGAAGAGGGCTGCGTGGCGGCGACAACGACATGCGAGAGGGTTTAGGTGGGGTGGGATTTCTAGAGCATAGGCTCCGGTCTAAGACCGTCGCTCTGATATCATGTGGAAATGCGTGAAATGAAAAAATTATCATTCATCGTAGTCCTAGAGCCCTCTTATATAGGAGAAAAGCTCGAAGGTAAAAATACATAAAGTAGATATAAGAAATAAGAAACTGCAAAATAACAGTAATGAGATATACATATCTCAACAAACTAACTGCCTAATATAACCGACTAATTAATTAAATCGAGATCACATGCGTATTTTAAAATATAATTGCAACAGACTAAATAAAATTACTCGACCTACATTTAATTAACGGACTAAAAACAAAGCTTTATTTATTTGTCTCGTGCCTCATCATCCTCCCGGTTAATAACCATAAAAACAACATTATATATAGCTCGATAGTTGAGTTCCTTGCAATTCTGATTGGCCAAGAAAAGGCTAATTGGTAACTCATAAATAAAAAGAACATTGTTGAATTTGATGTTGGGGCCGAGTTGGCATTCCTGTTTCCTCGAATGAAGGAAAATCTGCCATATGCAACTTAGACAGTTTCCCAAGGAGGAACTTGGCACATCCGATATGGAAGAGTCCATTCCCCACTTAGGTGGGTGGAAGCTCATGTATTAATCAACCACTATGTTTTTGTAAAAACTTTTGTTGAGCCAACATAGATACTTAAACAGATGATAGTAGCGGTTTCTGGAAGGTCACTTTGGTATGAATGCATGATGTTTCCATGAAGGACATCCATCACCCTAAGTAGTGACAACTTAAGCAATAAGAGGTGGATAGCCATGAATGCTATAATAGGCAGATTCAGAGCACCCAGTTTTGGGGTAAAAAGTACACTAGATGGCGTTGTGTCTCCGATTTGGTATGGAACAACCACGATAATAGCCCTTGTATGGGCCATGGTCTCCCAGCCCGATGGGGCAGTGAATGTAGTGATCTGGCCTCGGACTTCAGTAGCCGTGGTTGTGTGAGAGATTGTTAGACAACTCAGAGTGCTGCATTCTTAATAACGGGCAAAGTTGCGGCAATAATCATCTGGACTTGTGCAACAACATAGCCCGGGTCAAGTCCTGCAAGGAATACCATAATTGCTATGTGTTGGTGATATTCCTTCTGTATAGGGCAGGTACATCCTGGAACACAAGCATTGTATCTTTCAAACAAATATTTGAAATACTCAGTTAGAGGTGTCCTACTTGCTTGAGATTCATCATATCAAAATATGTTTGGAATATCTCGCTGGAGTTCGTATCTTATCAATATGTGTTTTTCACTGAGGTCCACCTGTTGTGAGGAGTTATACAATAGACTAGTTCTTCTACTATTCTGTCGATGAGGCTGGCCATGATCCGGGAGCTCACCATTCCTCCATCTTTCACACGTGTGGCGTGCTTGACTGTCTTGGCATCAAGTTCTGGCTTAAGAAAAATATGTTCCTTGTATCCTCACATGATCATTAGGAACATCAACAATCATTTGGGATCGTTGGCCTTGTCCAACTAGGGAATCGAGTCGAAGGGGAGAAGGCGAGTACTCCCTCTTTGTATCCCTTAGATGTCACTTATGATTCTGACTTCTCTGACTATGGTACCAGACTTGCTTGTAGAGAAATATAATAGATGATAAACTCTTTTATCGTGCTACGATGGATATGATCAGAAATTTCCATTGCTACACGTGCTCTAGCCATAACGCGCACCATCTTTCGTGTATGTGTCCTCCACAGTAGGCCCGCCCAACACTACTTTGTGGGCGTTGCAACTCTAGAGGGCACCCTCCTCTGTGTGTAGGTCCTTTAGGCACGTCTTTGCCAACTCGTGCGGGTCTATTTCCTGCAGAGCATGGAGTTGCCCCTCTGGCCGCCCTTCCTCCCGATACGTGATTTGACTAATTCAGCACACGATTATTCTCTCTTCCTACCCATGATGACCACGAATCCAACCATGATTACATCCTTGATATCCATATCTTCCATGATGGTTTAGGGGACCATTATGAAATTTAAGGGCATGTATAGCTATGTGCTCCAATATTGGGCCTACGAGTTGTTAATTGACAGTCAGAGGAAAAGATTTTTTTTTAACAAAGGAACCTATGAAGGAAGCTTACTAAGACTGTGATTCTTGATTTAGGCACAACTATTAGGACATGTCATGGATGACCAACACTGTCGAATCTAACATTGGTGCCAAATTCTTGTATAAGGACTCTGCGAAGAATTTACGAGATGTATTGATACCAACATTTTTGCATCAAACTACGAAGCGATGACTTGTGGCTATCTAATGCAGTTGTGGTTCGTTTCTTAGGGAGAATCATCTCTAGTGGAGTACCACCAGCAATACAAGGAACTTGCCATATTCCTGTAGCACTCCAAACATATATCACATCCAGTAATCACGAAGTGTGGCAGTAGCTTATAAGTAGTGGGGGCTTACTAGATAAAATGGGTTTACACATTTGGGACTGTGGTGGGCTCCACTTGGGCCTACGCCCAACAAGTTGTATGGGCTGATAACCTTCAGTAAATGATTGGGTCTAGGGTCTGAGACATTACACATGGTATCGGAGCAGGTTCTTTCTAATAGTGGAAAAGGCTATCCAAGAGGTGCAACCATCGCTACCATAGAGTTAGGAGAAAAGGGCTATCTAAGACGGGAAGCTGCTACTGTTATTGGGAATATGTCATGTGACGTTGCACAAGGAGGATATTGAGAATATGGAGTGGGGTGATTGTAGCACTCGAAACATAGTACCACATCTACTAATCACGAAGTGTGGTATTAGCTTATAAATAGTTGAGGCTACTACTAGACAACCTGGGCGTAAGCATCTTAGGCCGTGGTTAAGGACACTAGTTGGGACCAATCCCAACAAGTTTTCTGTGCTAGTAATCCCTTATAACTGACCGGATCTAGGGCCTGGTACATTACAATTCTAGCCAGCCTATTGTCCCAACCAAGTGGTAGAGAGATTTGAATGGCAAGCTCATAGATTTCTTACTAGTCATCATCCTCGTTATCTGACCGTGAAGGATTTATTTCTCATATCTAATGCTCTTCCCTCCATTAAGGTCATACATATCCGCCACAGATTGCGCTCTGTTTTTTTAGCGGCATCTGGACGAGGTGGTTGATACCGTGATTCCGGTCGGTGATCACGATCACACTCCATGCATTCACTTCCACCGATCCAGTCACCATTTGAGAGATATTGGGCAAAGATTGGCAAACTGCCACATGCCAACTTGGCATCATCATTTGATTATGATGCAACTATGATAGAAGTTTTTACCACGGACTACTCCAAACTCATGCAACTACCACATAATTCTCCTACCTGTGAGAATCCTCCTATTGTAAAGTTGGCTGCAATCTTAGATACTGTAGCCAACTTTGCTTCTGCCTCAATGCCATCATGGATTATCGACTTTGACACATTACATGACTGGAGAAGGTAATTTGCAGACCCTTTCAGAACCTTACACTGTAGAGTCAGTTTGTCTATCCAATAGTGCCCATTCACTTATTACCACCATTGGTACTTTGGAGTCTTCCTCCAAACTCTTGCTTTCTGGAGTTTTCGGTGTTCTTGACTTTCCTTTAAGTCTACTGGACGTGCATAGATTATGCATAGATTGAATTGAAGAGTGATTTTTGATGAGTGCGATTGTTAATTTCAGGATATCTGGACGATGCAGATCTTTGGCAGGGGCCATGAGAAGAATGGTATGCACTATCTTGATATCCCCGTGGACTCTATTTTTGTTGGTGTTGTCCCGGTTTCTGCTGACCCTTGCATCTTGGTCATCCTTCTGCCAGAGCACTCTCTTAGATATTCCTTGAGCCGTCCTCGTTGAAGACTTTTGAGTGTGAAGCATGGCAAACATCATCGGGCCTCTTTTCCTTAGAGGCTCAAGCCTCGCCGTTCCTCGTGCTTTTCTTTAGTTCATTGTGACATTTATGGATTCTGTTTGGTCTGAACTGTAGGTGATAATGCGTATTTTGCTGCCCATATTGATGATTATAACCGATTTTCTTGGGTGCATTTAATAAAGGAATAGTTAGAAATAAATAAAATTACAGCAGATTTTGCTTGTGATAAGACTTTCTTGGTTGACAATGCACTTGAGTTTGTTCAACCAAATTTGATCACATTTTGTTATTCAAGGTACCTTTCCCTAAACCTTTTGTTCGCACACCTCGCAACAAAATGGGATGGCAAAAATAAAACTTCGTCATCTTTTGGACATTGCGAGAACCCTCCTTGCTTCCATTAAGTCCTTAAAACGTATTGGGGTAACGCTGTTCTTATTGCCACATATCCCATCAAGTGGGTACCTGCTTTGGTCCTAAATGGGATAACTTTTTCTCTCTTATGTACAAAGATGAAGAACTCTTCTCTCTTCCTCTGTGGATTTTTTTCCGCACCACTTTTGTTTATAACTCCATACTAGATAGGGATAAACTGTCCGCTCTCTTAGAAGTGTATCTTCCTTGGGTATTCTTGAATCGAAAAGTGGGTCCTAAATGGGATAACTTTTTCTCTCTTATGTACACAGATGAGGAACTCTTCTCTCTTCCTCTGTGGATTTTTTACCGCACCACTTTTGTTTATAACTCCATACTAGATAGGGATAAACTGTCCGCTCTCTATGAAGTGTATCTTCCTTGGGTATTCTTGAATCGAAAAGTGGTACATGTGTTGTGATCCTATCAGTCATTGCCACCATATTTCTACTAATGTCACATTCTTCGAACAGACTAGTTATTTCACTCAGTCTGAAAGTGATATTCCCTTGAGTTTCCTCCACCTCCTATTGTCTACAAAAGGAATCACACTATACAACATGTTTTACTTTCATTAATTGTTCTTTACTTGTAGGTTGATGTGTGTTCTTCAAGTGGCACTACCACTACAAATCCGGATGCTCCATTGAATCCCCATTACGCTATGAAAATCCAAAAGGCAATGTTTCTGCTCCTCTTGGCACTTTTTACTTCTATTGATATCCTTTCTAACTGTGACAAGAATTTTATGGATGCTCTCATGGCAATTACTATTCTTTGTTATCATCACAATGCTCTCAGGGTCGTGGTTGAGAACATGCTATCGATGAGGAGATGGATGCATTTATTTCTCGAGGCACGTGGGACCTTGTAATGTATCTACCAGACTTGCCCCTTATTGCTTGTAGACAACTCTTTATGGCTAAACACTTTCTAGATGGCTCCGTTGCCCGATTGAAAGCAAGATTTGTAACCAAAAACTTCACTCAGACTTGCGACATTGAGTACTTTGATACATTCTCTCCTGTAGAACATATGTGATTTATTCACACAATTCTGTCTCTTGCAACAACAAGAATTGACCCATCTCTCAGTCAGATGTGAAGAACACATTACTCTGTGGTGACCCAGACAAGAGGATTACATGACAGCCACTAGGCTACTTCGTCTAGGGGGAGTATGTATGCCAACACAAGGCTATCTATGGCCTAAAATAGAGTCCACATGCATAGTTTGACATACTTACTTCTGAGATCAGTTCTTTTAATTTCCATAAGATTTCATTAGACTATTCCATGTTCATTAGATAGAGGTCCTCACGTACCGTGATACTTGTTGTATATGTTGATGACATAGTTATCACTGCACATGCATTCTTAAGATCAATTACTTCTTAGGTATTGAGATGATATGCAAAGCAGAAGGATGACACTTGTCACCGAGGAAGTATTGTTTGGATATCCTTACAGAAGGTAGCTTACTTGGATGTAAATCACTAGCTATCCCATCTTAATTTCAGAGACATGTCACCTCCACTAATCTTGTATTTAAAGATACCATATGGTATAAAAGCATAGTGGGCAAACTTTTATATCTCATTGTCACTAGGCCTAACATAATATATGCAGTGGGCAACGCTAGTCAGTATATGGAGAAGCCTTAGTACAACTACTGGCATGGTGTTCGTTTGGTCCTTCGATACTTGAAGGACTCTTTAGGAAAATTCCTCTTCTATGAGGCTAACGACGATACTGATATCACCTCCTCTGCAAATGCTGACTATGCTAGTTCTTTTGAGGACATGCGATCTACTACTGGCTTTGCCATGTTTGTTGGTGGAAATCTTGTTAGATGGTAAAGCTAGAAATATATAGGAGTCTCAAGATCAAGCACTGAAGCAGAATAATAGCAATGGCTCAATCTACAATGAAAATTACGTGGCTCGTCACCTTTCTACACGGGTATGGATTCCCTTGCATCCATGCTACAACTCCTGTTCCTCTCTATGATAATAAGTCTGTAATGTACATTGCCATTAATCTTGTTTTCCACGAGCAACTGAGCCTATTGAGGTGGATTGTCACTTTATTCGAGACGTTGTACAATGAGGGAAGATCATTACTCATTACTCTGCACATTTCCACAAAATTCTAACTTGTTGATATTTTTACCAGAACTCTTCCAAAGAAACGCATGTCACGGTTGACTTCTATTAAGGGCATAATCGATAGATAGGCTCCAACTTTAGGGGGGGTGTTTGTGTAATTTGTTAGTATGGTAAGTGCCATGGTTTCTATTTTTAGTTATTTCCTTGTTCTTTGTTTCTACTTGTATCTTTTCGGGCTCTATTATGTAATTGCCACCTATTGGGCCCTAGGGTTTCACGTTATATAAAAACCCCATCATATGAGTAAAATTCATTTCATTGGATTCTCTATTTTTCTCCACACAATCTCTCTAGTCTTCTTCGCTATGAAGTCTAGGACATTGAGCATGCCTTGTAGGTTAGGACATCTAATCGACATCCAACTCCCTGAAGGCAAGAGACATTTGTTAGAAACCTTTGAGAAAGGCGTAGGGGGCTCTATCTAGTTTTAGATTCTTAATTTTATCCAACTTATTTTTCATTCTTTCCGGTCGAAGTCTCATTATGGAATCTTAGGAAAAAGACCATTCCACTTCACCAAAACCTACGGGCATGCATCGGACCAGTTTTTATATACATGTAAATAAATGCTACTCAAGCTTGAGGGGCTGATGAATCATTCTCCTCTGAAACTAAAAGGCAATTTTTCTGCTCCAGTTCACGACGGTCTTTGGTCCCCCCCTGACTTTGACGTAACTAGGGGTCTGCTAAAAAGTGTCACATCGATACTGGAATAACCTCGTTTACTCACAAGATCGGAAGCATCGAGAACTCTTCACCTGAGACACTTAGTTGACCAAGGTGACAACTTCTCCCGGACTCCAAGATGCAAAGAAAATAGACACAACCCGAGATGATGCAAATGATACAATTTTACTCTAAAAAATAGCTTTCTTTGAGCACTTTCAATTCGACCTAGTACTCATAGAGGAGATATATCCCAAGGCGTAGACAGAAAACAAATAGACATCCCGAACCTAATGACGTGAAGGGGAGGGGAGGAAAAGGCTGCAAAAAAGCAATGCAAGTCCGTATCAGATTCCACTTTAAATGGGCAAAGTGGGAAGGCTGAGAGAGAAGGGATGTAGTTAAGAAGCTAAGCTCTCTTCCGTCGGGAAGCGTGTAGATGTTGACTTATATACTAGTTGGAAGGAGGGATGTGACTTACCATTTACATAACAAAGGAAGTAGTAATCTATTGATTCTATTTTGCATGCCTATCAGAAAATCTGGAACCAGCAAACATCAGAGAGGCTGAGAGAGGGGGTAACAGTAACCTCCCCTTGTCCCATGACTAGTGATTGATGATCGTCAGCAACCTCTACAGTATTGCCCAGCTTCCTGTTTCCACAAAGGTGGTTGGAAGTGGCGGAATTACCAACAAATCAAATTCAATAAAAAGAATAGAATGAACTTGTATACCTGAAATGACAGCAGCGACAAACGAGGATCTAGATGTGGTGGCTACAATTGCCATCTCTAGCATCTTGAAGACAAATTGGTATTGTACATATGGGATCAACCTCATCGAAGACAAAGCTTTCTCCCGCAATAAGTAGGGTCAACTACATGGATTCTTGCTCAAATCCACGTTGAAAGATTCAACCATTTTTTATGCTGGCTGTTGACTATCTAACGAACCCCCCACAAGAGGGGATTTGAACCCTGGTCTTTTGGGTGGTAGGCACACTGCACTACTGCCGGACCAGTGAGATTTTTTGCCATGTCCTCTGGTTTGAATAATGAACATCGTCTAAGATGACCGGGGCTCCTGTGTAATTCCAGCAGAGGACCGGTACACACCCACCTTTCCTCTGATGCTGAATCTCCTCGTGATCACTGGCCATAACATGCACACAACTGAATGACATTACGCCATCCAAGGTTGCAAAAATCGGTAGTCGGTACTCGGTTGGTTGGGTCACTGACTAAGGATTAATCGGTAGTCGGACGACTAATCGGATTTAGTCGGGCTTTAATCGGTTGAATTTTTTAATTATTTTAAATATATAAATCATTTTTGTATGTATATTCTTATATATTTACATAGATTTGTACATTTTTTATATTATCATAATGAAACAAAAGAAGAAATTGAATTTAAATAAAATATTAAGCATATTAGAATAAGTTTGCTTTAAAAAAAATAAATGGTATCTCCTAGCAAAAATCGATCGACTAGTTGGTCTTAGTTGGAATTAGTCAATACTCGGTCGGCCACCCCACCTACTAGACTAGTCGGGGTAGTTGGGGGATTTTTACACGCCATCATTGGCGAACTGAATGATTCCTGGAAGCTAGGGTGCTTCTACGACTTCTCATCTTGACAGATCATGCGTGCAGATGGGTGACGAGGTAGTTTGGAAGCTCGCGATCGTAGCGGAGGTGACATGGATGAGCCAATCAACTGCCTTGCAGATCCTGGCGGTGGGTTCTGCTAGGGAGGAGGCTGCGCTGGCTGATGTGTGTAGCCTCCATCTTATTGGCACTGCTGCAACAAGTGTCTCCTTTTAGGGTTTATCTGCTACTGGTGGTGAAGAGATGTATAGGAAATTACGGACTAGAATGACTTCCAGAATGCTGCAGACTGCAGTATGCACGTTGGGCGACACTGCATATCTGTGGGCACAGATTCGTGGGTGATGCATGATGCAATATTGGTGCAGATGCCCAGTGGCGCAGATCCACGAGCATGGTGCAAACACAAATCAGGGAGATCAAGGTACTGGATACCGTGGGGAGATAGCAAGTCGCTATTGCAGCGGCAATCAAGACAAGACAACAGGTGGTGGCTTGGGCAAGAGAGGCCCAGAACTCCGGTGTAGGACCGTTGCTTTGATACCATATGGATAAGAACTGAGGTTTATCTTTTGATGGTGAACCCTACCCATTGTCTTTAAAAACGCGCCTCGAGGTGCCGAGGCGTAAGCGCCGAGGCGGTTTTCCATGAAAACCGCCTCGAGGCTATAGCCTCAGTCTGGATATTTGAGGCATAAGCCTCGGACATCTGAGGCGGTATCGAGGCGGTCGAGGCGGTCTCGAGGCGCCGCCTCAGTCTGTTGTGCATTTTTTTGGGTAAATAAATAAAAAATTATATAAATCTATACTTTTATAATAATATTAAAGTTATAAAGCATATTTTAGTTACAAACATACAAGTCACAATCACAATATTGTATTATAGTATCATTATATGTTACTCCCTAAACATGCCATTTTATAAATATATAATTATACATTTATATTACAATCATCATTGCATCAAAGAAATCATGCAAGTGCACAATGATTGTTTCTAATTAGTATGAACAAATTCTATATCAACAAATGATATTCAATTGCTTGTATCGCTACAATGAGTATAATATATGTTTAAGAGAATGTATATTTTGTAAGAATATTAGGAATTCACATATTTACAATAATAATATTACTTAATCACAAATTAAAACTAGCATGTATGGTTAATATGGTATATTTTGCACATCCATTAAATTTGTTAGGATTTATGATCATATGTTATGTTAATATTTGAAGTTTACGGTTTTATGACAACATAATTATGTTTAATAATAATTTTGGCATGTAATTTCTCTATAAATCGAGGCTTACACGTCGACCGCCTTGAGGCTTACGCCTCGCCTCAACAACGGAAAACCGCCTCGATCCGCCTCACATTTTTTAAAACCTTGACCCTACCCCTCTATAAGAGGGCAGGTTTGGAGAGTGAGTACATGTGAATGGAAAATGCACAAATAACCTAGTGGGGTTACATCTCATAAAATTTAATTTTTTTAAGAAGCTTATGTATATTGATAGTTTTAATTTTCAACCGTTAATTCTAATGATTTTACTAGTGAGATTTTATTGCATGGTGAAGGGCACAACTCTAAAAATCCCTATATTTTGTAGTACTTTAGCGTCCTTTGAAAATTGCGAAAGGGGCATGCTTTTTCAATTTATTCTGAATACGTATAAATGTGATTTTTCCCCATAGATAATTGCATTTCTACCACGTAGATTTAGATGTTTTATGAATGTTTGTTTGTTTAAAAGTAAAGAAGTTTTTGGCTTTCTTGTGCAAAGTTTTGGATTTCATCTTTTGCTTGTTGTTCGTGCCTTTTTTTGTGGTGCATTTTGACTGAATTTCTAGCTATATCCTCCATTTGATCTTCCTTGATCTGTGTATACTTTTATGTTCTTAGTCAGGATGTCGCTTGCTACATAAGTTACCGTGCTGATATGTGCAAATGATGCAATATAATGTGACACTCTTACTGATAATTAATCTGGAGACACTTTTATACTCATATAGCTTTATTTGATTTGAGTTATGCGATCCCATTAGCGTTGCTGAAAGCCGATATTTTTCTGCATCTACAGGATGCAACTATTGAGCAACTGCTTCCAATTTTTCTTTCTTTACTAAAGGATGAGTTTCCTGATGTCCGTCTCAATATTATCAGCAAGCTTGACCAAGTAAATCAGGTAAGGATATGTAACTTGGTCCCATGACACATTGGATGCGACTTTGTCTATTTTTCTGCCATTGTTGAAAGTATATTTTGTTCTTATTTTGTAGGTCATAGGAATTGACCTTTTGTCGCAATCACTTCTACCTGCCATTGTTGAGCTTGCAGAGGACAGACATTGGAGAGTCCGGTTAGCTATCATTGAATACATTCCACTTTTGGCTAGTCAGCTGGGTGTGGGTTTTTTTGATGATAAACTTGGTGCACTATGCATGCAATGGTTGGAAGATAAGGTATTTAAGATGTAAAAGTTAATTTTGTGATTGTAAATTTAATTCAATTTTATATAATAAGTTGGTTATGACTTTTAATACTGATTAAAAAACATGGTTTCTCATTTTATTTATATCTTAGTTGTAGATTATTAAGAATGACTGTCCAAAATTAGACTAGACCAAATTAAGCATTAACCAGCAAATTGTTACTCTTCTGTGGCTTGCCTGTAACATCCCTCGAAGTAGGAGATGAGGACCATGGATGCCCGATCTGACAGTATGGATAATCTTCCCAAAAGGCGGATCCTAATGACATCAAATATTTTTTAAAATGCTCTGGAACGTTGGATTGAGAGTAGATGGTCGTGATCCTACTACATGGGCTGCTATCCAACTAAATGTGATTTTTGTTTGCATATACTCTTCTTGAAGAAAGTCCTAATAATTTCAACGTCAATTGAAGTTTTCTGGGGTAATTTTGAATTTGGTAAATTAGGATGGGAGTGTGATACTAGGGTCGTGGGGTGGTGGGTGAATGTGGTACTGACAGTTTTCGGAAATGCGGTCCATGCGGCCGTATATGGGGCCGCATATGCGCACTCGATTACTTGACCGAAGCGCATATGCGGTTAAACCGCATATGCGGTCCGACTATGCGGCATATGTGGTCGCATATACGACCGCATATCTGAATAAGAGACTTACATGTATGATTCACGTGTCTTTTTTGTTTAATTCATAACATGTTGATGACACATTAAGTCGATTTTTTTCCGAGCAACTCTTATAGTACTATTTACATTGATGGATTTTTTCATTATTCCCGTATATCCTGCATTTGTGAATATAATCTAAGGTATCCATATCTTTCCGTTATTCCTAACACTTATTAATGAATTGTTTACTGCCTTTTGAATTTTCTATTTAATGAAATTCATTTTATTTCTTCGAATAAAACACGAAATAATAGACTAACAGTCTGTCATTTTACATTTTTGTGCTTCTTATAAATTTTATATGCAAATACAAATTTTCCTATATTTTGTGTCAATAAGTTGTCCCTTGGAGATCCATATATATGTATAATTTTGGGTGCATGATTTGTATACCTATGATTATTTTTCAGCTTTTGTTGTCTATAGGATCTATATATGCATTAAATGTTTTCTTATAGAATTCGTGTTCCAGTTGAATCTAAATTTGTATGTGTATACATATGCATTAAATTCAAAATATACGCTAAAAATAATCTATTTATAATATCATGCTTATATACTAATTGATTATATTATCTTATTTCAAGTTTTTTATTTTGGATTTTGTTAGGTCATCAATTTTTTTATATAATCACATTTTATTATTGTATTTTCAATATTTTAAATTAAAATATTATAGACTGCATATACCTCCGTATACTCCTCCGCATATCCGCGTACTCGCTTTAGATCGCATGACCGAACGAATACCGCATATCGCATTTCTGAACCTTAGGTACTGGGGCATGACCTCAAATTTCAATGAAATTTTGTCGATTTTTTTCGGAACTTCCATTTGTCTAGGTCAGCGAAATCGAAATGCTACCTTATTTCTTTCAGGATTTTAGCGAAAAATCGGTGAAATGTTAACTAAATTTCATCGATATTGCATGTGATTTCGATGAAATATCAAAATAAGGTAATCTATGTTTTTCATTCATCAAAAATTGCTTGTATAAATGTATTTCATCCATCTCTCCGCCTATGTGTTGAGTTTTTAGAGAGCTTTGTATTTTAAAGAAATTGTTAAAGTTTCAAAACTTCATGTCTAAATCCAATCCAAATCAGTTAGAAACGAGCTTCAAGTGTTAAGTTCAAGTTTTCGAGCTGAAGAGATTTGTGTTGACATTTATATTTTATTTAGTAGTTATTACAAGTGCTATCTTATTCTTATTGAAGAGATGATTATCATGTCTTGCTTCAGTTCAGAATCCAATTATGACTTTAGGCAGTACATTGTTATTATATATCAACTTGAGTGGTGATAATGACGGTAATACTACTTGAAAACTTATATTTACATGTCTATTTTACAAATATCTATTTTTATTCTATTTATTGATTTATGAACATTAAAAATCTTATTTTTGTTTGGAAAAAAATGAGTTAAGAGTCATTTCCATGACTTTCGACGATTTCATCTGAAATTTCTGCGTAATTCTCTTTCTAGACTCGGCAAAACGAAATCGAAGTCTGAAATTTAAGGCCTTGACTGGGGTTAGGACAAGACTACAGTGGCATGTGGTGGGTTATTGAGGGGAAACACAGTGCGTGGGTTCTAAATGTTGTTTGCATCCACTATTGGGGATGTAGTCCCATGGCTAAAGTGATCCTTTGAAGAGCTTAATGTAGCGGGGTTTTAGTCATCCCCAGTGATAGTGCCCCAAGTAGGTCACTTGTAATCGGAAATGATGTTGGAGGCCTTGTCATCTTGGAGGAATTCAGTGATTGCATGCTGGAGGATGATGTTGGAGGCCTTGTCATTATACTGTTTTGTTGATTGAAATGCACGGAGGACTTCTGGCTAGTCGATGTGTCTTGCTGGCATGTGAAGGGGAATCTCTTACATAGTTTGCGTTCACTCTTGACTGTGTTTCAGAGGTGAGAAGCTGGTATTGCAAGGAGTATGGTGACTTTATGTTGACAATGTTGGATCACAGATTTGATGAGTTGTCCTGGTACATCCTATTTCAAGGCTTGGGAGTGCGAGCCTACGACTTTGTAGTGTTTGCAAAATACTGATATTTTCGGAGGACGATACAGAAATTAGATGCTGTTATTGAAGATTTTGCCTTTGTTAAGAAAGATGAAGGGTTCAGTTGTTGGGTAATCATGTTTGGTTCAAGATCTATTTAGTATGATATATGATCATGTCGGAGGTTCCTTTTGTTGCAAGCTGAGCATTAGATGCAAGTATTACATGCTCTGCTCGATTGGTGGTGTTGAGAAAGCTGAATGGTTTATTCCAGCAAGTGGATTTTGTTCAAGACTCATTTAATGTGTGTTGAACTCTTCCACTTCACAGTTTGGTGGCTTAAAGGTCATGCTGCTTTATTGTTTCTTCTCACCAAATAAATAAGTAGTGCGTAACCTTTGGCATAGGTTCCATTCAATCCCAACATTCTTTCAATTGGTGATTTGGAACTAAACAAATGACCACATATACTGCATTCTAAATGAATTTTCGAAAAGATCCAATGGCGTGGACTTGATTCATATGGTTAGTTCTACTTTTTTAACTTGATCAGGAGATGGAGAGCTCTAGGAGAGATTGGGAACAACTACGGTGGGTGGTGTGCAACGGTGAGAAGGCACGGAGGAGGGCCTAGGGGAGGGAGAGGAGAGCCACAGTTCATGAAGATGTGAGGGAAGAGCAGAGTTGGACATTTGTCTCTCATCGTAAACGAGGGTAGCAGTGCTTTGGGTGCATGACTTATGGTTACCGGGCCGCGGCGTGCTCTTTGCCGCTTTGGTGCCTTGGCTACGGCATGCTTGGCCACTCTAAGATTGTATGTCCTGTTGGCGTGAATGTTCCTGGGGTTCCGACAACCATTAGTGCCATCAAGACTATGTTACATTTTTCAACAAGGGCTCCTTTGCGTCGGTGGTTTGTGGAAGCAAATCTGAGACCGTCCATACTTTTGACGTCATTCTAATTGGTATGTGCGGGGATTTTGATGATGTTAGATAATGAAGCATGCGGAAACGTAATCAGAGATAAAGAATAAACATCTTGGAACCTCATGATTTTATGTGGAACCCTACTCCTTAAGGAGTGGGATGAAACCACAGGAAAATGCCTCAATGGGCTGATTCTTCTATTGAAGTTTCTAATATGATACAATGGGTCTGAGGCTTCTTATATAGCCTCCACTGACCCTCAACGTCCCACAGATAGTAGATGTGGGACTAAACCATTAGATGTGGTACCCATCTACACATGAGTGACACATATACTCCAACAATCCCCCTCATGCTGGAGCATGCAATGCTCAGCTTGGACAAACAGACAGAAATCTCAAACTCACAGTACAAGACACTACGGACAATATCAACTCAACACATACACAACTGTCGGTTACTGTCGAGGATGTTGCTTCTCATGTCATGCATGTGTGGAGGAACATACGGGCTAGAGTGTGAGACGAAATGTGTCTCATCGTCGGAGAACGTGTGTTCTGTACTGCGCATGTCAGAGTCACAGAAACTGAATGAGTCTCTTCGTCGGAGTACTCTGGCCCGCCGCATGTAGAAGACTGAATCAAGTGGAAAACTGCCTCATTTCTGAAGGGACGAACTGAAAAGTCATGGAAACATCCTCGTCGGAGTCCATGGTCGCTGGAAAATGGAGTCTGAAAAGTCTCGTCAGAGAACTGGGTCTCTGCCATACTGACTCAGAGAATGGGATCTCTACTTCTGGAGTCTCTATGAAACCACATGAAAGCCCTAGTTGACAATGGCATAGAGAATGTGATCTCTACTCTGGAGTCCTTATGGATCAAAGTTCGAAATTTCGATTTCGATTTTGTTTCGGTCCTTTCCAAAACCAAAATTTCGGGAAATTTCAACTGTTTCGGTGGAAATGTCGAAAGTGGCTCAACAATCCATTTTCATCCTTTTTTTTCACAAGTTAAGATTTTTCAAGTTATTACAACAATAAATAACTTACAAATACACGGTTATATCATACATGATGCTCATATATGCCTCTTATATCACGCATATTGGTCATATCAGTCAAATCGATGTTAATGCTGATTGTTAGCTGATACATATTGTAAATTGATATCATCCAACCCACGATCTTAAAATAATAATAGCTTACAAATGCATACTTATATCACACATCTATCATCCGTACGCCTTATATCACACCATATCGGTCATATCAGACATATTGTTGAGCTGACTGATAGATACACAAAATCGAAATCAAAATAATAAAGTTAATAACACTTAGAAGACATCTTTTGTTCATAAAATAGTCGAACATTTGATTTTAAAATGTAGATAATGATTAATTAGACAATGTTTCGTTCATAGAAATAACGGTCGTGAGCATAGTTCTAATGAATTACAGAATTAGTTATAGACTTGTAGTAAAGATGCATCTATTTTACGAAGATAAATGATAAACGAATAAAATGAACAAGCTGTATCAGATATATAGAATCTATAGAGTTGTTTCATCTCCATTGCTTAAACCCAAAGAGGAGGAAGCTCCCCAAGTTGAAGAATTGTCGTATGTACCCCCCTGTTGTACCATACCCTACCAGATGGGGTTCTCGCTGATATACATAGATAATTTATAAATCATTATGTATTTTCAAATTGAGAATATGTAAATAGGTAGTAAAATCGAGCTCACATAGATAATATCGTTGATATACATAGATAGCGGTGAAATTTCGCTAATATCGGTCGAAATCCGAGAAATTTTGTACTGGAAACCATGAATTTCAACCGAAATATATTGATATGTCAAAATATCATCGATACCCATCTCGATCGAAATCAAGGAAATCGACATATATAGGAGTTATGATACCTGCAACCTATCGAAATCGAAATTTCTGCGAAATTTCGCCAAAATTTCAAACCATGCTATGGATCACATGAAAATACTGAGGCAAAAAACAAAAATGGGACCACAAATTTGATCGCATACATATGCGAATCAAACTGAAGACTCGGAACCAATCTGAACATCGAGTCTGAATCTTGACTGTAGAGTCTGACAATCTGGTATAGAGAATCTGGATCTGAATCCGATCTGTAACTCGACACAATACTCCCCTTTTCTCCCATACTTGTCAGAATACAACGGCATCGATCTTAGAGTGGTCATAAAAAATCACATAAGTCGATCTCAAATTTTTCTGTGTTTTCTTCTTCCTTTTTTCGTACGGATTCTTTTTGTACGACATTTTTTTCTCGGCTATTCCTTTTTTTAATAGCCATATCTTTTTTTCTCGCTTACGGTTTTTTTTGTACGCACCTTTTTCCATTTTTTAAAATATGGCCCAAATACAGCTAAAACTGCAGCTCAGTCCAAATAAGCTTTCAAAACTATGGGCCCCCTTTTTTTAATCGAGACTCTCTTCTTATTTTTTTAAACGGTTGGCCTCTTCCCCTTTTTTCATTCACACATTTTTTAAAAGCCGTCGGCCCTCTTGAGCCCACTCCTATTTAGGGTTCCCTGATAGGGAACCCCTATTCTAATCGCCCCCACCCTGATGGGGCTTTTCTGGAGCCACCACCGCTGCCTTGGAGCGGCTCCACTTGGAGCAGGTGGCTCGCACGGGAAGCGCACATGGGGAGAGGTGCTGCCGCCGCACGAGGAACACCTCGCCTTGCCGGCGCCACATGATGTTGAGATCGCCTGAGGTTCTGCATGCTGCACTAAGGCCGTAGGGACATATACACAAGAAAATAGTTGGAAGGAGCCATTCCAGACAATCTGCAGAAAGGACCATTATGATATGTATTCCCTTAAACTCAGATACAAAGGAGAAGATGGAGTTCTCCCAAGCAATGGACACACACCCCGCACTACTGACCACATCTACCGTTCTGAACTTTGAGAGATTTCTAGCACCAAGGGAGTTCCACATTACATTCGTGTAAATAGAAAGCTTAGTTTCATGGAGGAAAACAATATCTCACACCCAATTATTCAGCACAGAGTCAATGGCTCCTCTTTTGTGGGTCACCCATGCCCCTCATGTTCCACGTCAGAATCTTCATTTAGGAACTGATTTGTTCCCCTGGACATGAAATATGCCCATCACTTGTTCTACCCGCATCTTATTCTCTGGTATTTCCTCACTTCCAATGGTTGTGGATACTACCTTATTTCTAATATTCTTGTACTTTTATAATCTCCCCCTACCATTTCTCTCTGCAGCAGAGGAGGTGGAGTCCTCATGAGAGAGTCCTGCTGAAGGCTTGTTCTGAACAGATGCTGGATGGACGCCGCTGATCTCCTCGCACAACTGTCGGTCTAGTTCCTCCCAATGACGAAGGCCCGACTCTAAATCTGCCAACCTCTGGAGACTCGATGATAGGGACAAGAGCTCCATCTTCGAAAACTTCGAACAAACGAATAGATGGTGGAAGTGGTAAGGCTCTCAAAGGATTCATCTTACCCCAATCCAGATGTGGATGCAAGGAGAGGTGATCAGATCTGGTCTCCGCTGACTCGCATAGGAGCTCTAACGGAGCAGCAGAATCGAGAGGCAAGATAGGAACATATCCGTTCATCTGTGTCGGATCTGGTCTAGCGAGCCATTCGAAGAGATGGGTATCCAAAAGCTTATTATATTCATGTGTGACTTGGTTTTCGGGTCGGGTCACCTTTTCTTTAATAAGATCCATCATGGCATCTCGGTTAGATATCTCCTTCACAACGAGATCCCACAAAACCCTAGAGTACGTGAGTATTACTCGAACGTCGAGGTGTGCGTGGTGGAAGTGCGCGGGGTCCCCTTCCTTTCTAGGTCGGTTCATTGCCTGAACAAGTCTCTCCGACGTTGGGGTGAAGTTCTTGCGGTCGTCGACGATGGGCTCAAGCCGAACGCTGATTGGAACGTTACGCGAATTCTGAAGGAGTGCAACAAGGGGCTTCTGGATGATTCGGTTGGTCAGCTGCTTTCTGAGACCCTGGTAATCGGTCGTTTCCGGTGTCGGGTGGAGCTGTCGTTCGTCGAGCCTCCTGCTCCGCCGGAGGCGGTGGCCTCGCGCTTGGGCGGTGTCGTCGGCACGGTGGCTACGCAGTTGGACGGCGACACATCGTCTTCCGGGCGCCAGTTGGCCTTGCTTGGTGGCGGTTCGATTGTCTCGCCTTGCGTGTTGGGACTCGCACGTCCTTTCGGGTTCCAATCTCGGGTGTTGTGTAATGCGGCTGCTAACGATGGTTTGTTTGCTAAGGTGGCTCCTGCGGGATCTTTCCCCTTGTAAATGCGGTCCAAGGCTTTGGTTCGTGGTGTTGAGGCTCAATGTGCGGGTCCTTTGCCGGGTCGTGCGGATCCTTTGTCGGATCGTGCAGTTGCTTTGCCGGGCCGCACGTTACTGGATACTAACAAGTTCATCTTATTCGGTCCCGGGGGATTGGAATGGCCGGCCCAAAACTCTGTCTTTATTCCTGCTCCCGCTCCTCAAGTGGCGTTCTGGCATCGTAACGATGCTTTGGATCTCTCTTCGGGTGCAGGTGTCGACTTTTTGGGGAGGTATGGATGTGCGCGAGACCCTCCCAGTCCTGTGGATGGGCTTCGTAGCAGCTTCTGCGAGGATCCTCTTTTCCGCGGAGATGGTGGCGTTTATGACTTCGTTGCTGCTCCGAGCTCTTCTGTGACCCTCTTGGAGGGGACAACATCTCTGCGAAGCGTTCAGGGAAGAGATACAGGAGGAGGAATATGTCTCGTGCGGTCGTCTCCCAGCAGTAGTCTTGTGCGACTCTTAAAGAATTTGTGACGGCTGCGGCGGGGCTCCTGCATGTCGAGGAACACCCAGACGTTTCCTTATGAAGGTCCTCTCATGGAACGTGAGGGGTTGGGGGAGTCGAGCAAGAGAAAAATGTTTGGGTTCAAGATTCTCTGAATGGGGGTGTGATGTTGTTTTGTTGCAAGAAACGAAGTTGCGTGGGACCGATGATGTACTCTGGCGCTCCTTCGGCGCGGGGGGATTGGACGAATTCAGGACATTAGATGCGGATGGGGCGGCAGTTGGTATTCTTATTGCGTCGAGATCGACGACTTTCACTTTCAACGCGATGCTCAGGGGGAGACATGTATTATCCGTTCAATTGGTACGTGTGGATTCTGCCACGCCTATTGCTTTCTCTTGTATTTATGGCCCTTGCTGTCACATTAAAAGGAAAGAACTGTGGGATGATTTGCAGGAGGCCGGCCGGCTTTTTGAAGGGATCCCGTGGCTCTTGGGGGCGATTTCAATGTCACGCTCCACTCTTCGGATAGGCCCCGGTCTAGGGGCGGGCAGGACCCGAGCTCCCTCGATTTCGCGGATGTTGTTGAGTCGTTGGCGCTGGAGGCTCTGGTGGCGGAGGATATTACTTACACTTGGAGAAATAATAATTCCCGCTCTCGTATTGATCGTTTCTTGGCTTCTGGGGACCTTCTTGATTTATTCCCTCTGTGTTCGGTGACGTCTCGGCCCCGTACCTTGTTTGACCACTCGCCTATTTTGTGGGACTCGGGGGAGGCCCCTTCGGTGAGGGGATTCTTTAGATACAAAAAATGTTGGATGTCGGAGGAGGGCTTTAAGGACATGGTGATCTCTCATTGGTCTCAGACGCAGGGGGAGGGATCCGCAATTTCCAGGTTTAGCAAAAATTAACGTCGTTACGGAAGAGATTATCTCAATTCAAGAGGGATTCTAGGGAGGCGAGGATTGCTGCCAGGAGGGAGGCCGAGGAGATCGTTTGCAATTTCGACGCCATCGAGAACGTTAGGGAGTTGCGGCTTGAGGAGTTATATACGCGCTCTCTTGCGCAAAAGCGGATTGCGGCTGAGGATCAAAAGAGGGTAATGGAGTGGCGCTGAAGATCGAGGATGTCTTGGCATAAGGAGTGGGACGCCAATACGGCTTTCTTTCACCGTGTCGCCAGCGGGAGGAGACGTTCTAATGTGTTACGCTCTATCTCGATCAATGGGGTTCGGGTTGAGGGGTCAGGGAAATGGGGAGAGCTATCGCTGCTCATTTCAAGGAGTTCTCTGCGAGGCTATCCCCGAGGAGGTGGCGGTGGTTGGGGTGTGGGGCGGCGTCTCTTCCGCTCGGTATGTGCGGGGATTTGACACGGTCGATGTCCTTGGAGGAGGCCAAGGCGGCTGTGTGGGAGTTGAACGTGGATGCGTCGCCGGGGCCCGATGGTTTCCCGGTCACGTTCTATCGGGATTTTTGGGAGATGCTTGGTGATGAAGTGCTGGAGGTTATCACAGAATTTTGCAATGGAAATGCGGGTTTTGACCAGGCTAATAAAGCCATCATTGTATTGCTTCCTAAATCGTCGGCGGCGGAGCGCATCGAGGATTTTCGTCCCATCTCTATTTTCAACGGCATATACCTTATTGTGGCAAAGGTTCTTGCTCTTCGTCTTGCTCGGGTCCTTGACTCGATCATCTCTCCGGTCCAGACAACCTTTATTCACGGCATGAAGATCTCGGATTGTTCTACGCTCGCATCGGAGATGCTCGTGGATTGGAGGAAGGAGGGGAAACATGGTATTCTTTGGAAGGTCGATTTCACTAAAGCTTACGACTGCCTTGACTGGAAGTTCTTGTGGTCGGTTCTGCGGAGGCGTGGTTTTCCGGATGCGTGGATATCGTGGATGCGTCGTTGTGTGACTACGGCGTCATTCACTGTTTTGGTTAATGGCCGCCCGGAGGGCGGTTTCTTTCAGCCGAGAAGGGGGGGTCCGTCAGGGATGCCCCCTTGCTCCTTTACTCTTTGTTATTGCAGCGGATGTTTTGGCTCGCATGGCCGATCATGTTGTCCAGAACGAGCTCTCGGCTGGATACTCCAAGAGCGGGATGAGTGTGCCCTTGCTCCAGTTTGTGGATGACACCCTATTTTTTATTGAGGGAGGCCTCTCCGAGGCTTCGGGTATGTCGGCGACTCTGGACCTTTTTATCGAGTTGTCGGGACTACATAAGAATGTGAACACTTCAAAGATGGTCCCTTTTGGGCTTTCGGAGGGGGAAGCGACTGATTGTGGGCGTGTCTTGGGGTCTCCTCCGACTGATCTGCCTATTGAGTACCTTGGTATGCCGTTAGTGGTGGGGAGGGCCAGGCTCAGGGACTGGCTTTTGGTTGTCGAGAAGGCGGAGAAGCGGCTGGTTGGGTGGCGTTCGGCTTTGCTCTCGAAGGGGGGCATTTGGTACTCCTCAAGGCGGTTCTCTCATCGATTCCGGTATATTTCTTTTCTAATCGTCGGATGCCGGTGGGGATTCGCACGTGCCTCGAAAAGCTTATGCGCAGATTTCTGTGGGGAAAAATGGGGAGGCGGCGGGAGGCCTTCACTTGGTGGGTTGGGACGAGGTCACGCGTCGCAAGCACGATGGGGGCCTGGGCGTGCAGAGATTGGAGATTGTTAATGATGCTTTCCTTCTTAAGTGGGCCAATAGGATTTGGGGCCCTGGGGAAGACTTCTTTTCCAACATTTTGCGGGAGAGTCACGGGGCTAGTGGGGCATTGGATGCTCGGACCCAGTTGATTGGTACTCTGACTCTGTTCTGGTGTGGTATGCTGGAGGTTTTTGAAAGAAATTTGACATTGTTTATGTCGGTTGTGGGGGATGGAGGGTCCTTTAGATTTTGGAAGGATAATTGGACGGGCAGAGGGATCTTTAGTGTCCGATTCCCTCGTTTGTTTGCGTTGGCGGTTGACAAGGAGGCTAGCGTTGCTTCGTGCTGAGCGGGTGGATGTTGGCTCCCGACTTTCTGGGCTAATTTCTCGGATCAGAGGCTTGATGACTTTCTTGCCCTTATTGACGCCATTGGGGATGCGGGCAGGCCTACTGGGGGACGTGACCATTGGTTATGGCGGGGTGGTCCTTTCTAGGCTCGGAAAGCTTACGGGGCAATATCTAGGCCCCCGCCTGCGCGGTCAGATTTGCTGGTTCGTGATTGCGGGTTCTTCTGGGGATTGAAGCTCCCCGAACGTATTGGGTTCTTCATTTGGCTTCTCCGGCGGCAAAGGTTGATGACGAGGGATCGTTGCGCGAGGCTTCTCGTCAATATCTCTAACAGATGTGTTTTATGTGATGCGGCTGTGGAGACCATTGATCACCTTTTTTTCGCTTGCCCCATGGTCAATGGGTTCTGGCAGGATGCGGGCTTCAATTGGGTTTGCACGAATGACTTGACGACCTTCTGCGATTCGTTGATGAACAACGGTAACAGGGAGAGAAGGGACATCCTTCGGCCCGTTGCGGGGCTGTGGGCGATTTGGTTGGGGAGGAACGCTGCCCTCTTATCGGGCCAACGTTTCTACAAGGAGAACGTTCTAATTCACTGTGAGAGGTTGGTTGATGATTGGGTTTAGGGCTTTGTTCCTTGTCAGGTGTCTTTTGTTTTTGTTGATTCCTGTTGTACCTCTGGTTTCTGCTTTTTTCTATTAATCTATTGGGGCGAACACCGCTGAGTGTATCCCCCTTTTTTTGGCTTAAAAAAAGTCTCCCTTGAATTGGTACCGCCTCCTTCATCAGGCAAGGTCATTGCAGAACCTCTGATTTTATTTCAAGCGGGATTTTCAAATTAGGATGTGGTTTTCCGTTGTATTCTAGTTTTGGATTGATTTGAATTGCCCCACCCGCGGATAGTGTCGTGAAATCCGCAACCACATTCAAAGTCGTCGGAATGACCGTCACCTACCGCGGATAACTTATATGTTATTTATTGTTCTAATAACTTAGATGATCTTAATTTGTGAAAAAATGGCAAAAAACACCTTTTTTAGTCATTTCCGACATTTCCAACGAATTTGTCGAAATTTCCAATATTTCACCGAAATTTGCATTTCCGGGGAGACTGAAGCATAGTCGAAATTGAGATTTCGAACCTTACACGTAGCCCACCCCTCCCCTCAAAAGATGATGAAAAAATCCCCCATCATCTCCCGAAAACCCTCCTCCAAGAGCCATGACTTCTCAAATTTGAAGAAAGACCGATGGAGATTTTCCTTCCTAGATGACCGCATGATCGATGTATGGTCGAATCATCGCGTAGAGCATGCCCAACAGAAAGGCGGACATCAGTTCCATAGAACCAATGTACCGATCCAATCTAGACTTGGAGCGAGAACTACACTAAATGTAGGAACAATCCAGCGCGTCCAAGACATTGAGCTGGAGATCATTCACAACATCCAAGAAATTAGCTGAACCCCAATCCCGCCCGACACGATTCCAGGTGGTCAACTGACAGGAGGGTGACATTGAAGTCACTGCCAACCAACCAACCAACTGAAGGGAAATGATACATGGTTGCCCTCAAGTCTGCCCACAGCTATGGCCACAACTGGTGATCAATTGGTCCATAAGTACAAGAGACAACAACAGTAGATCATGTTCTCTTGTTCTTTAGAAACATCGAGATCCCATGACTTCCCAAAAGATCTCTTTCTTTGTGATCCACACACCACACCACAAGTAACCCACAAACACTATCAACAGTGGGTAAAGCTTTGTACTCCGAGAGATAGGTTCCCCCCGACCAAGGACTTCATTTGGTTCGTCCACGACTGAATCTTCATCTCTTGTAACAAAATGATATCCCTACGCCATTCAAAGAATCGACACTTCATTGCCCCTCTCTTCGTCTGGTACTTGTTAAGGTCATTCTCTCCACAATTCATGTTTTCTTCATGTCAGCACGCCTCATGACCATTGGTGTTCGTTGTCGACTAAAATGATCATGCAAAAATTCCCTTAGAGAAAATTGGACCACTCTAGGTTTGGAATTCATTTGGTGGACTGTGAGATTGTTACGCTCCCAAAGACAACACATGGTTTTGGAATTGCTCATATGTAGATCATGAATGCGGCCTTTCTTCTAAAGTGGGTCATCAGAATTTGGGGAAGCGAGGACTTGTATTGTAGACTCATTCGTTGTATTTATGGCATTAGGGCTCATGACAATGTGTCAGATTATTCAGCATCCTTCCGTTCGACCTTTTGGAAAGGAATTGGAGCAGTGATGTTGAGGTTCACTAAACTCTTCCGACCCATTCTTGGCAACGGGGGTTCATTTGCTTTTTTGACGGACAACTAGACATGCAATGTCCCCCTTGTGTTTCAGTTCCCACGACCCTTTACTTTGGCACCTGACTTAGAGGCATGAATGGCTGATTGCTGAGTCAAGGAAGTTGGGTGCGTTCTCAGAGCACCGCCTAGAGGATTTCCTTCTTCTTTTGGACTCCCTGAATACTGTAGATGGTCCAACTAATGGTTGAGACCCTTGGGTGTAGAGAGACAATATGTTCACGGTCAAGTGAGCCTACAGAGTGTTGGAAAGATCCCCACCACTAGTTGAGGGCAATTTGATCCGTAATTGCAACTGTATTTGGAGTTTGAAACTTCCAAGCAGAATTAGTATTTTTTTATGGGCATTGAGTTGAAAGTCGCACTATGACAAGTGACCGTTGTGCAACATTCTTTGCAGCAGCTCCTAGCTCTTGCCTTTTTGCGATATACAGATTGAGACGGTGGAGCACCTATTCTTCCATTGTGGGAAGTCAACCCTTGTTTGGCTGGAGTATGGCTTGGACTGGCTGAATCTTGATTTTTTTGATTCTTTTTGGATTTCGTACATGCAGAAAAGCACCAACCCAGAGAGGAACTTCGTCTTTCGGTAGCAATTATTTGGGCTCTGTGGCTAGCTAGAAATTGTAGTTTTTGCCTCTCGATGTTTTTCATTGAAAATGTATTTTCTCATGCTAGGACTCTTCTCTATTCTTGCCTTTGTAAGTATTTCTACTACCTTTCTATCATATATTTTAGGCGAATACCATAACATGTTTCCCCGTTTTTTTGGATTAACAAATCGAATGGCCTAATTAACAATTTTCCTTTATCAACACCATTCAATATATGGCAAATTCTTTTCATGGTTAAAGTTCATTCTAGCTATTTAGGGTGAAAAGGTCGGTGATAAAAATATGCAGGATTTGGTAGGCTCTGCACATGGATACTGTCGCAATCTAGAGAGAGCTAGTAAGATGGGGTTGATAACTCGTATTCCTTTGCACATTAAGTGGAAGCATGTGACTATACTTGGTCTATCGATTTTGTCCAATGGTTGGGAAGTTTGGAAATAATTGTATCTAGTGGTTGGTTCTTCATCTTGTGTTGCTTTTTCGTGGGACGCCAAATATCGGCAAAATTCATTAATATTTCGCTGATATTTTGGTATGGCGACTTGGTTATATCAAAAGGGGGGTTGATGCTCTTTTCTTCTTTATCAGCTATATATCGCTAATATCTCGGGAATATGTCGCTATGTTGACGATATATCACTATTTCTCTTCAATTTTGAATAGATATATAGTTGATTTGGGCCTCATTTCGCTCACATTGCCCGAGTTGCCTTTCCATTGAACAAACATGTTAGTCATATTTTGTATTTTACATGGAAATACGAGACTCCTGCCTAGACGGTGGACTTTACTCGCCAACATTTGAGGTTGCACAATAAGTTCTACAATGCTTCTGATTGAACATACGTGTTACGATTTAAGATGTATCAAGATTCTCCAAATGTGATCATGACATATGTAGTTACTATTGTATTTAGTGCGCATGTGTTTGATATGTTCTTTATTTTGTTATTTCGAGGTATTTAAGTTTGTGAGAGTGTTATTTGTTATTTTGTTTTATTTTTGTATTATAGATGACTAAACTTCTTATTGCAGGCCTTCTGAGTACTACATATCATCAGGTGCAATGATTATTGTTGGAGTATTCATTGTATGCGTCATGAGTTGTAGTAGGGTAAATGAATCCTGGAGGAGATCCATTTACCCCATCCAATGTTTAGTCCCACATTGTCCAGCGGTGGGACTTGGAGGCTCTGGAGAGGCTATATAAGGAGGCCCAGACCTCCTGTAACCATTGAGAAAAAGAAATGAAGAATATGCCCCGTTGAGGGCTTCTCCTGTGGTTTCATCCCGCTCCTCACGGAGTAGGGTTCCACGTAAAATCATGGTGTTTCCATGTTTATTTTTCTTGTTATTATGCTCTGTTTATCATTTCCGCTTCCGCTTCCGATTTTCTAACATGGTATCAGAGCGGGCCGATTCTCGAGGATTAAGTTCTTATTTATGTTGAGATTCATTTTTTTAAGATTTGTTGTGTTGTTCGTGTTCGAGAATTGCTTGTCGTTCAAGGGTTTCATTAGCCCTAATTCATCTCTGCAACTGAGCGTATCATCAAGCAACACTAGTTGTGCGGCTCCTCGCATCTCCAGGCAGGTCGTCGATGCTCTTCTCCATACAGAAGTTCCTCTCCTCTTGAAAAACAGGCAGAGGAGCAACATGTGATCCTGGCGATGGCCCATGCGCTCCTCCCATCAAAAGGCGGCTGATTTATAATGCCATCCTCCTGTTCGGCGGCGAAGGTCTTGAGCAGGCGCATCTTCAGGCCGCTTCTCCTCCATCAACGCGCGGCTGCTCGCACCAACCAGGCGATCCTTCCCTCATGCACTGATCTCTGCGGCGGCATCTCCAACACTCCACCCAACGCGAGATCGGTGGCGATGCTGCCCAAGCTCCAGGACGATTCAAGCACGCAAGAAGCGCGATCCAAGCAGCGCCTCCTTCAAGCAGTTCCAGTTCCCTCGTGCATCGCGTGCAAAGGGCGCGCACCCCAGGCACCCTTGCTAGGCGGAGCCGCCCCCGCAGGCCCCTGGCTGCTGATCGGCGGCGGCCTCCTTCTCTCGCGATACTCTCTTCAAGGCGCACACAACCCCCCTCTCATTGCTGATGCAGGCGGCGTAGCTTCTCCCAGGCGGAGCCCCAACCCCTGCCCCGTTGCTTCTTCCTCGCGCTTCAGGCGACGCTCCATTCTCAACTCGTTGGCGCAGCAGCCCCAGGCGGCGCGTGTGTGATGCGCCCTTGCGCTCATGCCCCACACTCCAGGCGGCGCGCGTGTGACTGCGGCACCTCTCCGAAGTCATTGGCGGCGGTTGCATACGAAGGGTTCCCATCGTGGGAACCCTAATGGGTGAGGGGGCGTTGTTATTTAAAAAAAATGAAAAATGATTATCTGTGTGAGCCGAGTGGGCTGCAACCAAAAAAAAGGTGAGAATGAAAGGCCATCCGAAAAAAAGGAGAGAGAATGAGTTTTTTTTAGGCCCAAGTGGGCCAAAGTTTTTTATAAAAAATGATGAATAATAATAATAATAAAAGAGTCGCGTACAAAAAAGAGTAGAGAAAAGACGTACGCAAAGCAAAAAAAAGAAGTGCACGAAAAGTCGGAAAAAAATGGTGAACGGCTTAAAAAAATATATGTTAAAAAAATAAATTTGACGGCTTAAAAAAATGAAGAAAAGCCGCAAGTGATGTTTTGTATCCCCATTTTTATTGTCTTCTCCCAACTTGGTCGATGCCAATTTTCCGACAAGTATGGGAGAAAGGAGAGTATATATGTAGAGTCACAGGTCTTCTCCAGATTGTAGATTCTTCCGATTTTGGTTCAGATCCAGATTGATGCAGACTTCCAGACCAATCAGATTCCAGACTATACAGTTGATCGGACTTGACGATTGATTCCGAGTCTCCAGTTTCAGAAACGCACGAGTTTGCGGTCATTTTCAGATGAGCATATGTTGCCATCATTTGTTCGAGGTTCCCATCATTCTTGTGGTTGTTTCGGCCAGAGTTTTCATGTGAGCCATAGGGACTCCAGAGCAGAGGACCATTCCCTATGCCATTGAGGGCAAGAGTTTTCATGTGGTATCATAGGTACACCAGAGCAGTGCACCATTCTATGAGCCAGATGGGAGAGACCCAGTTCTCCGACGAGGAGACTTCAGGCGCAGTTTCAGACTCGATGGTCAGATTCCGAGTCTTCAGTTGACTCACACTCCAGCTCGGAAATGAAGAATATGCCTTGTTGAGGGCTTCTCCCGTGGTTTCATCCCGCTCCTCACGGAGTAGGGTTCCACGTAAAATCATGGTGTTTCCATGTTTATCTTTCTTGTTATTATGCTTTGTTTATCATTTCCGCTTCCGCTTCCGATTTTCTAGCAATTATGATGCCAATACAACTATAAAACTTGTATTTAGACCTCTATTTTAGCAAATAAGTTTGTGTTTCTGTCTTTGATCAAATCCTAATTTCCAAAATTAAAATTCATGTGCATTTCTCCTTTTTTGGTTGGGCGAAATACCGGCGATTATGTTGTTTTCCCACACAGGTGAAAATGCCGACGAAAACAACATTTAAGGCCATATTTTTTGGCAGGGTTTTAGGAAGGCAAACCTCGATGGTGGATGGACACTGATATCTACTGATATGAGGAGGCATTTCTGATGCATGATGCATCCGATATCTTATATCACAGCTCACATTGAATTCGTTAATTTAATTTTTTTTGGCTTTCCTATGTCAAACTACTGGCTGAAAAAGTGCCACACTAGTCTTGGCTAATGATGATTTGTTAGCTCATCTGTGAAAGGGTTGCCTCTTTACTTGCAAACTAGTAGTTTCCTTGGTGGTCTAGTTTTCATATTTTTGATGGATAATTCTTGGTGAACAAGTTTGATTTAGCTTTGAGATAGGGCACTCTTGGGCTTGTTCTCGGGGCTGTAATGGAGTTTAATTCTGTTCTTGCCATTATAAGGCATTTATTATATATGGAGACATGGAGAGATTGAAGTTATAAAGGCAGGATCAGTGAGTTTCTTTTTAACTGCTTTTGAAGTTGTTATTAGTTTGTCCTCATGTGAGTTCTATACTTTTTTTGTCCCCGTAACAATCTTTGAAAGAGTAGGTGATCGATAACCTAGTCCTAGTTTCTGGATCATGGGAATTGTGCAGCCAGTTCTTAAGATTTGCAGTTTCTTTCTATTGTTTTTTGTTGTGATCATGCATATGGTGCCGGTTGTTCCCTTTTCAGCCTCCTGCCAAGGAGTCAGTGACCTCCTTTTCTTCTTGTGAGATGTGTATGCTAGAGAAGGTATAACATGGTAAGCCATTTTCTTTAAGGATGTTTTCCTCAAAGCTTCAAGGGGCTGTTTTGTGGGGGAACAATGTGGAATAAGGGGATACACATATCCCTCAATCTTTATCCGTTAATTAAACAACCCTACAGATCTTGGGGGACCTTGTCCGTTATGCCCAAGGTTCTCTATTTTTAATGTACGTCAGGCATTAGTTATTGGTATTTAGTGTATCATTCCAATGAAGGTAATAAACATGTTTGCAAAACTCAAAGTGTGGAAACCTGTTCGTACATAGACCATGCACTCCGAGTTGCACATCTGGATAACAATCAAAATGAGTACAACAATCACCTTTATGCATAGAACATGCACATATTTTTTCACATTTGGTGCATGCAATCCCTGTTATTGCAATTGTATCTAAATTTTTGTCTTGGCTCCTTCTCAGCCACTTGCTTGCCCGTCTATTAGTTAGTACATTATCGCGTTGCCACCAATAAACAATGCCCTTTATAGATGCACTCTTGTTGCTTTGGGGCCGTGACTGTAGCGTAGTTTTCGACCACAGTTGGTTATTCTCTGGCCATTCTTATTTCGTTGAGAATCATCAACCTTTTTTATGTGAAGCCGTAAATTTTGGAATACATTTAATTTCTATGCCTCTACATGAGAAATTATGTCTACTCTAGGAGAGCATTTAGGTATGAGCCAATTGAACAGTGGTCATGTAAGTAACGATGGCTTTGTAGGATTACCGATTACTTGAAAATATGTTAGGGAACTTTTTCAAGTATTTTTTTCTTTGATTGATGGAGTATGCATCTAGAGATGGGTAATTATATCCATTTATAGTCCAATTACTACATCTATAGGTTTAGCCCTACATCATCTGTAAGTGGGACTTGGTCATTCTAGTGGGGCTATATAAGAAGCCCCAACCGCATTGTAATTGTAGAAAATTATTTTATGTTGATGTATCTTTTATCTATTTCCTTTTCTCTTTGTCTACCATATGTAATTTGCCCATATGTCTCTCCCTATATAAGAGAGCCTAGGGCTCAAGGAATAAACAACTCTTATTTTTCCCAACATGGTATCAGAGCGGCGGTCCTAGACCGGAGCTCTCGTACCAAACCCTAACCCTAATCCCTCCACCTTTCAAGCCTCCCAGGGCATTGCCGCCTAGGGCTTACCCCAGCCCCCCTGTCGCCCCCCGTGCGCCGCCCCCGTGTGTCGCTCTAGGGTCCCGCCGCCCCTGTGCGCCGCTCGGTTCTGCGACCCCCGCCGCCCCTCGGGTCCCGCCGCCAGTAGGGTGTAGCATCCGGGTTCCAATCAAACTCGAAGTCGTCCGATTTTGGGTCTAACGAACCCAAAAACATTGTCGGTCAATACAAACCAACCTAAAACGACCAATTGGTAGTGAATCAAAAGTCGTTCGGACGAAATCGACCAAAAATCGGTCCCTTCGTAACGCACGCCGTGAAAAGCCGCGACGAAAATTCGGAAACCGCGAAACGAATCGAGACCATCATTAGATCCGATTCGACGACACGAGACCAACGGAATCGACCGTTCGTCAATCGGAGGTCATATGATATTTTAAATTTCAAAATTTAATCTTAAACAAAAACCGTATCCGAAAATTTCGGGGGTTCAAAACCCGATCGGAAGTATAGCAATATTATACTCATATTGAGCGTCATTTTGAGACGATCGAAATAAGATATTTCGCGCCAAGACCCGACGCTCGAGGCACAAATTCGGTCAACTTAAAGTAAGTTAAATAAGGTTGAATTTTTGGGTTTTAAAAAAAAAAAAATTATTTTCCAGTGGCAGCAGACTGCTGTCAACTCTCTCCAGAACTGCCAAATGGCATTTCTCTTCCTCCACTTGTCAAGTAACTTTAAAGCCCAACTCTTTATAAAAAGCAACTTCCCCCTTCTTTTTCCCAAATTACAACGAGAGAGATCTTCTCCCTTGTTATGCCCTTTTCTCCATCAAGAGGGAAACGAAACCCACTGTTTTTCTTTTCGTTTCTATTGGAACTCCAACTAAATTTGATGGTCCTGCTGCTGCATGTTGCAGCCGACTGAAGCTGCTCCCCATCTCCCTCAAGCACGATGGCTGCTACTTCAAATTCATGCCTTGCATGCAACATCAAGATCTGATCTACCTTTTCTTTTTATAAATAGGTACCATCCTTTACCCTCATCTCTTGCTGCCATGCATGAATTTATACATAAACTTGATCTTTGTTGGGGAATGTCATTAGAATCTTCGGTATGTTTTGAGGAATTGTTCTTGATCATGGATTTTAAATAACTTATTTTTGTTGCAGCAAGAGATTTTGCACAAAAAAATAAAATAAAATTTTATAGTAAATTTCTGATTATTGATTCTCTGTTCATAATTAGAAGATCAAAATTATTTTATAATGCTCATAATTAGAAGAATATTTTTGTTTACCGTTGTCTGCTCATAACTATAAGATTAATTGTTTATAACAAATTTGTATTGAATACACATTTCTATACAAATTTCTGGTTACTGTTTTCTTTTTCTGCTCATAATTGGAAGATTATTTTTTTGTAACAAATTTGGATTGAAAGTAAATTTCTGATTATTGTTACTCATAGTTAGAAGATTTAAATTTTTTTATAATAAATATGGATTGGATGTAAATTTCTAATTACTGTTCTCTCTCCTCATACTTAGAAGATTAATTTTTTTTAAATCATAAATAAAGTTGATTACAGTTCTACTGCTCAGAGTGCATGCAGTTTAGATTTCTTCAATTAAGTATTTTTTTTTATTGCAATTGCATTTGAAATCAACAGTTGCAGAGTCAGATACCACCTTATACCTTATAAGTATTCACGGACATATGAGTAGCCAATCAGTTATGTAATATCTTAACCTTAAAAGTGAATAGATTAATACTTAAGATAACTATCTGATTGCCTCCGTCATTAGAATTTTCCTAATTAGTTGATGAGAGTCGTTGCAATTCAATATCTATTGCATTCAGTTTCAATGTCAATCATCACTTAGGTTGTTATATCTAATTGTTACACTTTGCTAATTTTGTTGGAATAATTAATGACAAGAGTGTTATAATCGGCTTGTTCAGAATGCTCTCTGAACAAATGATCCACTGTTTGCCCAAGCAACTACTCTTTGTGATAGGAGATTGTTCCCATTCTAGCTTCCTTGTTGTAGTTTCCTTTTGTTCTTACTTTCCTCTACTATTAAATTCTCCTAGTAGGAGTTCAATCATATTATTCTCATACATGAGTTTGATAAAATATATATTTACATATATATATTCCTCTCAGCTATCATTTGTATTAATCATTTATCCATAAATCATCATTTGATTCCGAGCAGTAAGTATGAAAGATCATATATTTAGTGCTTCCATAGACTTTTGATAAGTGATAGTGGCTTAGTATTTAAGTGTTCGCTCATAATCAAATTAGAAATTAATCATAATGAATATAATACAACTTCAAAGATAAAGCATGCTCATCATCTGATTATGAACAGTATGTATGTAGGATTGTATATCAGTGACAATTAATAGTGCCGATCATGATGACTTCTACACATGATCGTGCGAGGGCGCGGTGACCCTCAACTGGGCGGGAGAATAGGAAGCCCAGTTGGGGCAGCGGCCGTTTAATGCGCGGGTCTAGGATCCCAGTCCTTTTCACGGTTTTTACGCGAGCTCGCAGTGTTTTTACGCCTCGTTGGGATCCAGACTTTAGACCATTCCGCTGACCCTGTCTTTTAGGATACCCAGGCGGGGGATCCTTGGTTTTCAGTTTTTACGTACGAGCTCGTCCGCCCGTACTAGTCGGGCTGTTTTTCTAGAGCGACTTTTCTAGGGAGTCTCTCTCACCCGTCTCAGTGGCGTAGTTGGGGAGTAGACCTATCCCTCTATTGGACCGCGCTTCCAATTAGAGGGCGAGACGGAAGAGCCATTTGCAGGCTTCTTCACCGCTTGAGTTACATCGCCAAACAGACTTGGCGATTCTATATCTAGATCATCCATATCTACATCTACAACATCTGGAGTTATATCTGAAACATTGAAGATTGAGGAATTGAGAAGTTAAGATCAAAAGACCATTCTCTCTACCCAAGAATTTAAATAAATTAATAGACTTCTACAATCTCAACTTTTCCATTCTTTCACTAACCAACATGATCTCTAAGGAAAATGATATATGCATTCCCCCTCACACACTCATGATTACGCAACTGCTATCGGAATAATGTTACATATGGGAAATGCCGGGTTCAGGGGAAAGTCATTAGAAATGCATTACGAACATTTGAGATGCTTACAAGTAACCTGAAAAACCGTTTTCATTTGCAAGTAGAATTTAATCTTAATTTGAGTTGCTCTCGCCTTTCTGCTTGTTTCTTTTGTAAATAATAAATGCCCGTTATTTTATATAAGTTTTTGGGAGGTACCAGCAACCGCTGACGCCTTTTCTTCCTATTGTGTGTGGCAGGCAAACAGCCTGCAGTTTAGTAGCCGCTCAGTATATACATGCTTCCAGGAGATATAGTGTACACCCGACGGTATGATTTACTTTGTCTTAGTTTTTGTACAGATGATGATGTAAATGCTATCTCTTTTGTCACATTTTGGGATATATGTTGTAACATGGAATATGCTTGTACATGTTGTAAATGGATATGAATATTAATGAAAAGAAATTTTGGTGATGTCTGTCTCTTTTACTTGTGGTCATAGTCGCGAAAAAAAAAATTTTCCCTGTATTTTTACATCTGGTGCGATAAAATTGTGAATGATATCTTGCGAATTGCGCGTAAACGGGTACCCGGATCCTGAGGGGTTCACATAGGGTCTCGCTGCTCCTTAGGTTCCGCCACCCCTAGGGCCGCTCCGACCGCCGTTCCCTCTCTAAGGGATCCTCCGCTCGCAACCCCAGGTTGATGGGTTTGGTTGTGTATGTCTACACATGCAACCAAACCCCGTTATGTCAGTGTAGACCATAGTTTATCTCTTCTACAACCCTAGTTATCTCCAGTCATCATGTTAGAAAGTAAGGTAGAGATCCCCACCACCGGCGCCTTCAGAGGTCCTGCACCTATTGTGATGATGGATGGGTCGAACTACGAGTTATGGGCCATGCAGTTCACGAGCCTAATGAAATCGATGGGTAAGAAACATATTCTTACCGAGGACGAGCCAACGGAGAAGACATGGTTGTATGCCTTATGGGAGGCTGATGACACATATGCTCAGGTCTGGTTGTCTGGTACTTTGATTCCCGACATTGCTAATGATGTCTTGCATCAACCTACTGCTAAAGCCATGTGGGACATTCTTGCTACCATGTATTCACAAGCCAAGAATGAGACAAAAATCCTACTGCTTTAGCATGACATCTTCACGATAAAGCAGAATGGTCGACCCCTGCATGCTCACGGGGAATGTTTGAGAAGCTTCATAGATCCATGCGTCTCACAGCTACTCAAGAGCAGTTGAAGACATATCGGAATACTACGATGGTGGGAGTCTTTCTAGCCTCTCTTGACTCACAGTATGAGGCTTCTTCTTCTCAGATACTGACAGATGCTACCATTCCTCCCATGGAGGAGGCTTTTCGGAGATTGAGCCAAATCAACATCTCAAGCCCTGCTCCTGTGCCAAATTCTTCTGCTATGGCAGCCTCTCGCGGAAGAGGCAGCCCATCTCAGTTTTGTGGACGACGACCGCGCGGTAGGGGTGGTTGTGGTCGTGGACCACAGTGTACTTACTATCATCGGACTGATCATACAGAAGATACATGCTACTCCAAGCATGATTTCCCAGCATCTGCCCGTGCAGCAGAACAGATTCAACACCATGGCGCTACACCCGCATTAGATCCACGATATGATGAACTTGTGTCTCGACTACGAGATATCATGCCTCCAGCCAGTACTCCACCTGTTTCAGAGAGCAGCTTGGATGTTGCTGCTACTGCAGAAGCTAGTTCCTCAGGTAATGCTCATACTTCTACTTTCTAACAGGGTTCAGGTACCTCAGAATGGATTGTAGATTCAGGTGCCACACATCATTGTGTGGAGACATACATCAACTCACATCATACAAGCAAGTTTCCCCAGGAAGGACAATGGTCATATCTGATGGGACTCATTCTCCCATCACAGGACATTGGCCGATTGTCTTAACACCTTCTATGTACTTGCAGAATGTGCTACATGCTTCTAATTTCTCAATGAATTTACTGTCAATTAGTCATATTACTAAGGATTTACATTGTCGCGTAATATTTGACCCACCATCTCTTGTGTTTCAGGACATTCTCACGGGCAACGTGGTTGGTCATGGCCGTGAGTAAGGGATGGGCTATATCGACTGGTCCAAACACCTTATGCTGGAGCATCGTCTCATTCTAATGGACTTGTCTCTCATTATCTATGGCATCTGTGCTTTGGTCATCTTCCGTTTCAGAAACTGTGTCAAGTCCTTCATCAAATCTCACCCCGCTCGTCGTTCAATTGTAAAGCATGTCAGTTAGGGAAGCATCATCGGTCCGTCTTTCTTAGTCGTCAGAGTCGGAGCAGTAGCTCTCCGTTTGAGTTTTTCCATATAGATATTTGGGGTCCAAGTCGTATTCCCGATCATCAGGGACATAGGTTCTATTTAGTCGTTGTGGATGATTTTAGTCGTTTGTCTTGGGTTTTCCTGTTAAAGAATAAATCAGAAGCATGCAATACTATTATGGATTTTATTAAAGAAGTGCAGAATGTTTTTTTCCACCTCTGTCAAAATTGTGCGAACTGATAATGCCCTTGATTTCTGTACCCATATACTATCTCAATTTCTTTCATCACATGGCATTCTTCATCTAACGTCTTGTGCTTACACGTTCCAACAGAATGGTATCGCGGAAAGAAAGTATCGCCACCTTCTTGATGTCACTCGTACGCTTCTTGTCCAGAGTTGTGCTCCGCACTCATTCTGGGGCGATGCGGTTCTCACAACATGTTACCTCATTAACCGCATGCCTTCGTCGATGTTGGGGGAGAAGATACCTTTCTCCCTTGTCTTTCCTGATAAGGAGTTGTTCTCCCTTACTCCTCGTGTCTTTAAGTCCGTTGCGTTCGTACACCAATTGTCTCCAGGGATTGACAAGCTCTCTCCTAGGGCTGTCAAATGCGTTTTTATCGGGTATTCCAAGACTCAAAAGGGGTACCGTTGCTATGATTTGTTACGTCGGAGGTATTATGTCAGTGCACATGTCACGTTTTTTGAGTCAGTCATGTTTTTCTCTCATACAGGCGATAGGTTGGAACCATCAAGCACAGATGATGAGATCTATATTCCTCCTCCACCTATGTATGCACCACCACAAGCTCCAATACTTCCACCACCACCTCCACCCCAATAACCTCCACCACTATTACCTCCTCCACCTTCACCTCCCATTATTTTGGTTCCTCCTCTACCACATCATTACAGTCGACGGCCAACCCCTGCTCATGATCATGGTCAATCAATAAGCATGCCCCAGGTTTGTTCTGACAACATTATTTCTAATGATGGGTCTGATGGTATTTCTCAGCAGGGGCTATTTCAGGAAGGGGATGACACGGATGGTGGTACAGGAGATGCAGAACTTGATTTGCTTATTGCTCTAAGAAAGAAGAAGCAGTCATGTGCTTCATATCTGATTGCTTCTCATGTCACCTTTGAGCGTCCGACAGGGGACTTCAGGAGGTTTGCAGTTGCTTTATCCACTGTGAACATTCCACGGATTCACCAGGAGGCATTAGCTGATAGTAGATGGCGTCTGGCTATGGAGGAAGAGATTGTCGCCCTTCAGTTGAGAGGTACTTGGAGCCTTGTTCCAGCTCCTATTGGAGCATCTATTGTAAGTTGCAAGTGGGTATTTACAGTGAAGCACAATGCAGATGGCGGTATTGATAGGTACAAGGCTCGACTGGTCGCTCGGGGCTTTACACAAACATACGGGGTAGATTATCTTGACACTTTTTCTCCTGTTGCTCGTCATTCTACCTTACGGATTCTTTTATCTGTTGCCGTGATTCGAGATTGGCTCCTGTTTCAATTGTATATCAAGAATGCCTTTTTATATGGTGATCTTCATGAAGAAGTTTACATGCAGCAGCCACCAGGGTTTACTGCTGAGGGGGAGTGTTTACAGGTGTGTAGACTTCATAAGGCAATCTATGGCCTAAACCAGAGTCCGACAGCTTGGTTCCATCAGATTTGTTTGAGAAGCAAGGGTTCAAAAGGTCGAACACATATCATTCTCTTTTTGTACAGAGGACTTCCAGAGGTACGACTATCATTATGGTGTATGTTGATGATATACTTAATACTGGAGATGATATGCAGGGAATAAAAAGAACAAAAGAATTTTTGGGCTGTGAATTTGTTACCAAGGATCTAGAAGCGCTTAGATATTTTCTGGGATTGGAGTTCGCTAGAAATCAACAAGGACTTGTAATGACTCAGAGAAAATATGTCACTGACTTGTTAAGTGACAAAGGTATGCTTGGATGTCGACCTGCCTCTACACCCATGGATCCAAGCATGAAGATGTATGATGATGATACTGAGGAGGTTGACAAGAGGAGATACAGGGAACTGGTAGGAAAGCTTCTTTATATTACTATTACCAGACCAGATATTTCATTTGCAGTCAATAAATTGAGCCAGTTCGTGGAACAACCTCGTCAAGCACACATGGATGCTATACATATGATACTAAGGTATCTTAAGTCATCTCCAGGTGCAAGACTGATGTTTAGAAATGTAGGTACTATTACTATCTCAGCATGTAGACTATGCATGGTGCCCAAAGGACATGAAGTCTACATCAGGCTTCGCTATATTTGTTGGGGAGTCACTTGTCTCATGGAAGAGTAAGAAACAAACCGTGGTTGCGAGATCCAGTGCTGAATCGGAGTATAGATCTATGGCCCAAGCATGTACAGAAGTGATTTGGGTTCGCGCAGTCCTGGCAGATCTACATATAGATGTTCCTCTTCCCACGTCGCTAAAATGCGACAATCAGGCTGCATTATTCATTATCTATAATCCTGCATTTCATTAGAGGACAAAGCACATCGAGGTTGATTGCCATTATATACGTGATATGATCCAGAAAGGCTTCATTTCTACAGCCCATGTCAGCTCAGGAGATCAAGCGGCAGACATTCTTACCAAAGCTTTACTTCGGGGCCCTTCCAGAAGTGCTTATCCAAGATGAGCATGATAGATATCTATACTCCATCTTGAGGGGGAGTATATAAGTTTATTTTATGTTCTTGTATCTTTTTCTATTTCATTTTCTCTTTGTCTATCATATGTAATTTGCCTATAGGTCTCTCCCTATATAAGAGAGCCTAGGGCTCAAGGAATAAACAACTCCCTTATTTTTCCCAACAATAATAGTAGAAAGAAAGGAATAAAAGAGTTCCCAGCCCTTGAGAGGCCTTCTCCAATGGTTTTATTCTGCTCCTTACGGAGTATGATTCCATGTAAAATCCTGTCATTCTTTCCAGTTTATATTTCTTTATCTGTGATACGCTTCCGGAATCCACGTTTCTCGTTTTCTACATGGTATCAGAGCATGCATGATTTTGGATTGGTTCTTGGTATTATTATTTTTATTATTCATGTTCGTGATCAAGTTCGAGAAGATATCTAGGGTTTTCTTGGTATTATTATTTTTATTATTCATGCATCATCAGGTGGCTCCATGCGGAGCTTCACCCTTCTCTTGCGACATCTCCATGAATCATCGATTGTCTCCAACACACGATACACATCTCCTGGAGGATCCAAGGAGACGACGTTCTGGGTAGAAGCCCCATCCATCGGGCATGGAGGTCTATCGTTAGATGGGTTCCCATACGGGAACCTTAAATAGCCATCCATGGGCCTTATTTTGAAACATTTAAAAATTGTTTGGAGGGGGACTTTAGGCTTGGTATTTTGAGGGAAAAAAGGGTCGGAAGAGGTTGAAATATTTCGGCCCACTTGGGGTGCCTTCGATTCAGGTCCAATTGGGCTATTATTGTAGAAAACGATAATGTGGAAGTGCATCGAAGATAAAGAATAAAAAATAATAGAAGATTGCTGGGATTCTATGTGGACCCCTACTCCATAAGGAGCGTGATGAAACCACGGGAGAAGGCTTCTTAATTGGACGAATACTCTGTTATTCCTTTCTTTCATTTGTTACAAGTGGTGTATGGCTTCTTATATAGCCACATCCAAGAGACCGAGTCCCACTCACAGTAGATGTGTGACTAAACCTATGAATGTGGTAAGTGGACCCTGGATGGATCCAATTACCCGTCTATACATGTGACACATACTCAAACACAGTGTTGTAAAAGTCTTCCGACTGGCCCGACTAGTAGGTCCGACTAGTCTAGTCAGTGGGTGGCCGACCGAGTACCGACTAATTCCGACTATGGACACTAGTCGACCAATTCTTGCTTGGAGATACCATATTTTTTTTATGTTTTGCTTTTTTCATAAGCAAACTTATTATAATATGCTTAATGTTTTATTTGAATTCAATTACATCTTTTAATTTATTATGATAGTATAAAAATGTACAAAATCTATGTAAATATATCTATAAAAATGAGTTATATATTTAAAATAACCATAAAATTCAAAGCCGATTAAAGTCCGACTAAATCCGATTAATCGCCCGACTGCCGATTAATCCTTAGTCAATGACCCGACCGACCGAGTACCGACTACCGACTTTTGCAACCTTGCTCAAACACTCCCCCTCAAGCTGGAGCATGTAATGCTCAACTTGGACAAATAGAAAGAAATCACTCTCTCACATACTACAAGACACTACAGACAATATCAACTCAATGCAAACTTTGTTGCTTGTTTGTTGAGGATGTTGCTTTTCATGTCATGCTGATGAGGGGGACTAAAGGGTTGGAGTGTGAACTATACTGGGTCTCCTCGTCGGAACATGTGCTCCGTACTGCATCTGTCAGAATCACTGAAACTGGAATGAATCTCCACGTGGAGAACTCTGGCCCGCAACTGTTCCATCTCTCTGAAGGACAAAATGGACAAAGCTATGGAAACATCCTCATCGGAATCCACGGTCATGGGAGAGTGGTGTCTGAAAGTCTCCTCGTCGGAGAACTATGTTACTGCCATAGTGGCTCAGAGACTGAGCTCTTTGCTCTGGAGTCCCTATGAAACCACATGAAAAGCTTAAGTCCACAATGACTCAGAGAATGAGATCTATACTCTGGAGTCCCTATGGATCACATGAAAATCCTATGTCGACCAGATAAAGTATGAGGGCCTCTGAAACAATGAATGCACACATGTGCACCGTAAACTGTAGACTTTGAAAGAATCTGAAGAGTCTGAGTCTGACAATCTGAGTTGTAGAACTCTACATAATACCCCCCCTTTCTCTCACATTGGTTCGAATAGATGACATCGACCAAGTTGGGAGAATACATGAAAATGAGGGAAAACAAATAACGATCTCATTTTTTCGGCTATTTCCCTTTTTATAGCCATCTCCCCACTCCCTCTTTTTTTTCAAAATATTTTTTTGTGTACAGATTCTTTTTTTGTACGTGTCCTTTTTTTTAAAACTGTGTCTATCTCCCTTTTTTTTTCAAACCCTCTCACATTTTTTAATAACTCATGGCCCCTGAAAACGAATGCGCCTAGCTCCCATTTTTCTAACAGAACGACAATGACATGTTGGGCTACAAAGCAAGGAACGAAATAAATAAACCAAAATTGGCCAGGCCCATATCAAAGTGAACAACAAGCCTCCTCTTTCTCTCATATCCTAGAGGCTTTAGAAAAAAATAATATAACCTCATGTACAACCCCTTTATAATAAAATATTAAAGAGGCTTAGGACACGTTCTCCTCGCTAGGCTTCTCGATGGGTTAACCTAACGTGCCATAGGGTTTCACAATGGCAAAACACCGTGATTCCATCACGGAACTCTGATTCTCAACCCTGTACTTACAACAACTCTCCCAGGATATCTAGAATCCTCGGCTTGGCAATTAAGTCGCTATTGCGCAATGGTGATAGGACGAAGAAGATGTTGGGACGTTGTGGATGGTGCATATAGGGATCTCCAGCACTTCCAAGGGAGATCTGCATATACCAGGCACAAATCTCCATAAACCGATTAGATGAATATCTTCTATGGATGTTAAGCAGAGGAAGATCAATGAGACCTCCATAACATGTTGAGAAGAAATACATAAACTTATTTTCTTTTGTCAAGTAATCATCAGAACTATGTAGAGGATTTAATAACCAACTCAACTTTCCTTCCATATGTCTTCGCTTGCCCACCTCACCAGAACTCGGGATTCTTGACGGACCGAGTGATCTTATGATAAGACATGGCAAATAGCTTTTCCTCACACTCGCTATCCTTCGGTACCTCACTCGGAGACACTTAGGACTGTCATGAACTTAGTGCATGCGTCAAGTCCAAGGTTGCAGAAAGCGGTAGTCGGTACTCGGTCGGCGGGGTCACCTACTAAGGATTAGCTGGCAGTCGGGCGACTAGTCGGATTTAGTCGGTCATTAGTCGGTTTTGAATTTTTTATTATTTTAAATATATAAATCATTTTTTATACATATATTCTTATATATATATACATATATTTGTACATTTTATATACCATCTTAATGAAACAAAAGAAGTAATTGACTTTAAATATAAAATTAAGCATGATAGCATATGTTTTTTTTTAAAATGTGAAAAACTAAAAAAATAAAAAAAGTTGTTGTAAAAGTCAGCCGATTAGTCGACCGACTAGGTCGACTAGTCGGTCAATTAGTCGGGTGGACCGACTAAAGGCCGACTAGGCCTAGTCGAGTCGGCTACCCCCCCGACTCGACTAGTCGGCCTAGTCGTCCGACCTTTGCAAGCTTGGTCAAGTCATTAGTCTCTCTTTTTACTTTAGCCAGAAAGAGAACAAACAAGTTTTGTAGTTAGGCAGACCCCACGTATGTAAGTAATCAGACCCAACACATAGAAGTAATTTTCAAGAAAAAAATCGAAGACCAATTGCACCCATCGTTGTTGCTCTGTTCTTCCCTTTTTGATATATATGGTTGCTTCTTACTTGTCACGGATGATGTAAAGGGTCCAACAAGAAGCGGATCTAGTGTGTATAGAAGTAGGGTTTCAAACCCTAGAATTTTTGAACTTGATGACGACCTTCAGAACTGAGAATAAGAATATGGCAATCGAAGAAGGTAGCGTTGACTTGCAGATTTTCGGGTTCATGAACCCTGGAATTTTCTTCCTTAAACCTGAATTGATCACGAACATAAGAATAATCTTCAAGAGTAAATAATCTGAATTGAACCACCTCTGATACCATGTAGAAAACGATAAGGTGGAAGCGTAACATTGACAAAGAAATAAAGAATAGTGGAAGAACATCATGATTTTATGTGGAGCTCTATTTCGTAAGGAGCGCAATAAAACCAGGTTAGAAGGCTTCTCAACAGACATGATACTCTATTATTCCTTTCTCTCATTTGTTACAGATGTTGGGAGGTTTCTTATATAACCCCACCAATAAGACCAAGTCCCCGCTCACAGTAGATGTGAGACTAAACATGTAGATGTGGTAATTGGACCTTGGAGGGATCCAGTTACCCATATATACTTGTGACGCATACTCTAACATTAAAAAAGGAAGAGATGAGTTTTGAGCCCAAATTGGGTTGTTGCTACCCGAGAAAAGGGAGTCAACAACATTAAAAAAAGGAACAACATGAGTTTATAGGCCTATTTGGGCTGTGAGTTTTGAAAAAAAACGATCGTACAAAAAAGAAGCAGTTCGAAAAGAAGATGATTTAAATAAAAGAGATGGCTTATGCAATTTTTTCTCCCCCCTTCCCCCCCCCCCCCCGATTCAGGTCTTCTCTCAACTTTGTTGATGCCATCGTTTTCCGACAAGTTTGGGAGAAATGGTGTTATTTTGTAGAGTTTTGCAATTCAGAATTAGATTCTACATGTTAGATTCAGACTCTCAGTCTCCAATCCAGATTCCAGACTCTGCTTGTTCAATACACTCCATTTCTGAATGACCCAATTTTTTCGAGTCTCCAGAGATACTCTTTTTCATACTCCATTCTCCAATCCACTTTGAGGTCCCTATGAGAGAGGCATATTCAGATCTACGTATGTATATTTAATGATGTTCTTTGTTTGACCCTTCAGAGAGATGGAGCAATCTTCAGTGAAGGGGATAGTTGTGGGCTAGAGTTCTCCGACGATGTGACTCATTTCAATTTCAGTAACTCTGCGTTGTATAAAGCACACATCTTTCGATGAGGAGACCCAATTCCGAATGAATCTAATAAATGCAGTACAGATCACACATCCTTCGACGAGGAGACCTAGTTCAGTTCACACTTCAGCCCTTCAGTTCCTCCTTACCAGCATGACATGCGAAGCAACGTCCTCAGCAAGAAGCCAATATAGTATGTGTTGAGTTGATATTGTTCGTAGTGTCTTGTATTAAGTGAGTGATTTCTTTCTATTTTTCCAAGTTGAGCATTGCATGCTCCAGCTTGAGGGGGGGAGTGTTGGATTATGCATCTAGAGATCGATATTTAGATCCCTCTAGAGCCCAATTACCACGTCATCTGTGAGACTTGATCATTCTGGTAAGGCTATATAAGCCCGGCCCCATTGTAACAGTTGAGAGAAAGGAATAACAAAATGCTTGGCCCTTGAGAGGCCTTCTCCTGTAGTTTCATCCCGCTCCTTTCGGAGTAGGGTTCCGCGTAAAATCCCAATATTCTTTCAATATATATATTTCTTTATCTCTAATACGCTTCCGCATTCATCATTTTCTACAAATCAACAAATATTTAAATTGAAGTTTGAATCAGTGCATTAGTACAAATATTTGAGTTAGCTAATTTTTGTTTTTTAACTTGTTTAGTGTTGTGGTTCGCTAATTTTCTTTTACAAAAGATAAACGATGCTTGAATTTTCTCGAAAGAAATCATGTTAAGATGAACACGTCCTTATAAATTTCACTTATTTTGGATGATGGACACTACCACTAGTGATCGTCATTTAGCTTTTCAAACAAAACTTTTGAGCATACACTCTCTGGAATTGTAAATGTTCCATGCCTTATCCGATCCAACAACCAAGATATCCTAAATTGGCATACCTCTGTTATTCAACATCTTGTACTTGTATTAGTAATATTTGAAGTAAGATTGACATCCCTTTTAAGTGTTTTAGTTGTTGTATGGAATAAATGAACTTCAAATAAAGAGTAAAATGATTTAGTTCCTTTTGTAATTACCTCAATCTCATACTTCTTCTAGTTGCCAAAAATAATTATGAACGAATTCTTAAATTAATGAATTTATTTGCCTTCACAATTTTCGTAATTTGCCTTTTTTTACTCCGAAACAAACCTTTACCCGAACTTACTACAGGTTTTTTCAATTCGCGATGCTGCTGCAAATAATTTGAAGCGCCTTGCAGAAGAGTTTGGTCGAGACTGGGCAATGCAACATATTGTTCCACAGGTATGTCTAACGATATCCTGACTAAAGTTCACAAATTTTGTGCTCCTCTAGAGGATAAATGTTTTATGTGCTTTTGTTTCGTTAAATCGCAATTTCATTCTTGCTGGTTTCATCTCAACATCCTTCTGATTGTTTACAAAATCTATTTGGTGAGATTTCAATTCAACTATTGATTTTTCGATGTAACTTCGTTCTGGGGCACATAATGCCGATGCTTTTGGTGGCCCACTGTTGATATCTCAAAATGAGTGAGGATGACACGTGTCACGTGTCATCGCATTGGTGGTTTAGGGAAACATGATGGTTTGGATTAGGATCTCCAGACAAACCCGATGTTTTTTGTGGGATGTCCTCTCTGATACTTCACTTTTATGGGTGGTGATTCACCTTCTGTTGGTGAGGAGATGTTGGTTGTTTTTGGTAAAGAGGGGGAAACCCCCCTTTTAGCAACATGCTTTCTCCCTAAGACCCACGCCCCCAACTGTCTCCATGACTTCGGTAATCCACAAGCATAAAGATGTACACGTCCTTCTCCAGTGCATGGTATTGATGTGGAGGCACGATGAGATTGCCGAGCTCTCTTGAGTGGTAGAATGGGATGTGGATCTAGTTAAACTCCAGAGAGCGACTTTTTTCTGTTCGCTCCCTCTGGCATCGGGGAGGAAGATGTCAATCATCTTTTCTTGGGGTATTTCGGATCACTTGACCGGGCACCTCTTCCTCTGAATTGTTAGGGCGCAAACTTTTGAGGGAAAATATATGTGAATTATTTGATACGAGGAGTGAAACCTTTGGATGTGATTTTAATTGTGGATACATAGAAATGAGGTGGTCTTCCAGTCAGCCGATCCTTAATATTCAGAATGTGATTCGCTCGATGTCTTCTTACTTCGAGGGGTGGGGGGGTGTAACCTTCGCTTGTTGGAATAAATTTTTGGGATGATTACATACCTAAAGTGATCATCCTTAGGATTTTGGGAAAAATAAAACAAAAAGATTGGTTTGCTGAAAAGGTGAAATCGACAATCAATTATTGCTTGACTGCTTTAAACATATTGGACATGAAATTCTTATTTTAATTTTGTATTTCCATGATAGGAAAAAATGTCTTGTTTGGTTTTTGACAGGTGCTGGAGAAGATCAACAACCCACATTACCTGTATCGTATGACTATCTTACATGCACTTTCCCTGCTTGCCCCTGTTATGGGCGCTGACATTACATGCCAGAAGCTGTTACCTGTGGTTATTCACGCGTCAAAAGATAGGTAGGTACTAGTTCTAGGGAAACAAAGTTGTCTCGTTGCAGTCACATTGCTATTTTTGTTTTTTCTCTCCACTTTTTAGAGTACCCAACATCAGATTCAATGTGGCGAAGGTGTTGCAATCTTTGATATCCATCGTAGGCCAATCTGTGAGTACAATGCCACCGAAGTCTGGTGGGAGTTTCTGGTCATTTTTCTCCCCCACCATGTTTCGCATTTCTGATAATTTCCTCCTGCCAGGTCACGGAGCAGGCAATCAGGCCTTGCCTTGTTGATCTGAACGAAGACCCTGATGTAGATGTGAGATATTTTGCTGGGTTGGCGCTTCAGTCCTGTGACCAGATTATGATGCCTAGTTAGGGCATCTCTGGTCTCTGAAAGATAAGGTGACATCAAAGGGAGTTGTACGTCTGTGTATTACATGACACGTGAAGGGCGAGCTCACTTCAACGCTAGTTGCGCTACTTTGCTCTATAATCGTGATAGCGGTACAGGAAACGGAAGTGTGGACTTCTCATGTTATTGCATTGTATTTGTATTGTGGGCGGGGGGCTGTTTTTCTTCGGGTTATGATTGGGTTGACTAATTTGTTTGATCTACCAGATTCTTTGACTCAATTGTTTTTGCTGCCTTTTGCATTGCCCGTTTTGATTTGTAAACTTCAGCCTGGCGACAAGAGATGGGTATCAGGATCAAAAAATGAATGATTAAATTATTTGTTTGTAGTGGTATGTATTTGACTCCGCGGTTCTCCTCATATTATCAAGAATTGTTCTGGTAATTATTGGATGAATTGTGAAGTTCCTGTAAACTGGATTGGATACTTTCCATGTTAAGTTTGAGGGTGAATGCTGGCGTCGGAGGTGCTAGCTTAGTTGCTCCGCCACCAGATCATTTTATAGGTAAGAGGCCTAATTCCTGGCAGTAAAGAGAGTACATCGGTTCTTTTGTGTGCCTGCTCTGTAAACTTTCTTTGTGGTAATCAATGGACAGCCACAGTTCATCTGCATACCTGTTCTGTATATTTTCCAAATCCTTTCAGATATATGATTAAGTGAAACAAAAATACTTCAATTAACTATTTTTCTCTTCTTATGAAAGCATGTGCAGCATGTGTATCAGGGATGAAAATGGATCTGGATTTATTTGAAAATCCGGTTGCTATATTCTGAATATCCATATTTATTGAATAGGAATGCGATAAGCATGCTCTACAATTTGGAGGAGGAATGGAGACATCACCTGTTCTTCACCTGCCCGTCTCCCAGGTAATTTGAAAAGAAGCTTGCAAGGCATTGGGCCTTCCTGATTGGAATCCCTAGCCATCTTTCTTACCTGACACTTTCCCCTCGCACCTTCCCTACCCTCTTTTCTTTTCGCAGCCAGGACAAGAAGTCGAATGATGATCCCAGAAGTTCTGAGTTCAGCGCTCTCCCGTTGTGTCGGATAACATCTTGATGTGGATTAAGCTGTTTCTTGGCATGGATGTGGGCTGCTCTTGTATGGCAGTGCTTTCTGCCATGGTTTGGAGGCTGCGACAGGAGCAGAACTCTCGATCGGCTACTGATGTTGCTCACTCACATATCCACGTGTCCGCTCTCATAGTTGTGGATGTTAGACCTCTTTGTGGTATTTTCCGGCAATCAGTTTCATTCTACTTCAGCTATTTTGATGTGCTATCTTTGAAAAAAGATATTTTATGAGATGCCCTCCATGAATTTCCATCAAAGTGAACATCATCGTCAATAGATATATTGGAAGCCACCCTAATTATCGTTAATGAGATACCCTCCATGCTAGCAATTCTTCCTTGCAGATTGGAGTTAGATCGTCCTAGTTCAAGTCTGAATCATAAATCTTAACCCCCCCCCCCCCCTTTTGTCCTTTTTGTCTTATGGAAGCATCTGATTAAATTGTGACTCTGATAACCTTTGAATTCATTTCTAATTGATCTAGAATGTCTACTCTCTATCACTAGTACACAACCTTCATCATTTATTGCCTCGGATGTAGACCTCCATCGAGACTCAACTGATAAGTTGAATATGATGATCTCATGTCATATAGAAATGAAAATATGATGATCCCGTGTCATATGGCAATGTTGTAATACTATCATCATAAGAATATGGAAGATGATTCAACAAGATCATTACCATATCCTCCTCCTTGAAAAGAGACTTCTTTTTCATTCTTCTCCTAACGTGAGAGCACATCTATGAAAATTTTGTTGAACTCATCCACGTGTTCCTCCAGTTTTGTCCCATCTACATCTTTTGATCATAGAGCTTATTTGTCATAGATTTGAACTTGTATCGTCCTTTGAGTTTCTTCAAGACATCCTCCGGATCATCCAAGTCGATGATCTCGAAAGAGTGTTGTTTACCAATAACATTTTTTATTGTAATGTTTACTAGGATTCCTTATCTCCCTCTACTTTTCCTCTTTCATCTTCATCAGATCCTTCTTTATGGTTGGAAGTTTCTACAAAGAACGATCACCCTTCGATGTGAATTTTTCCATCATATATGTTACCATGTCTCCTTGTGTGATCTTGTTGCCAGCTGTCGTTGGTAGAATCCTTCATGTCTTTTCACGAACATGAGCTACATGAGTTCTATTCTTTAATTGACATCGAACCGTGCTCTGATTATAGCTGTTGATGTGAAACATATTCGCAAACAATCACCACGAAAGCATGTAAAGAGAATTTACATGATATAATGGTGGTCGATCATTGTAGAAGAAAATTCACAAAGAAGAAGAATAAGTAGAATCTTCTTAATTTGTTATCCTCTTGCCTAGCAGACAAAGATTGACCTCTGTGGAAAAACCGATCCATTCTGATCGACATGAAGGTCAACTACATTGCATTGCCCGAATCCATGTTGTATATTTGAAACAAGTTGACCTCCTTGCTTCTCTGGATTTTCCAAAAATGTTTGGAACTTATGAGCTACTACCTTTCAAAAAATTCTAAGAGTAATTATATAGATGGGTACATATGTTTTATTCTTCTGAAGTGAAAGTGGGAAAAAGATAAAACTAATTTAATTTAATAATGAAAATTATAGTTTGAAACTTATGTATTCTGGCTAACCCAAAAAAAAAGAAATAGACATCAAAAAGACTGTCTTTTATATACTATGCTATAGTTGGGCCCTAGAGAAATTGACGAACACGGTAAGCATGTTTCAAAAGCTAGTTATTAAAGACACTAATATGTAATTTAGTAGTACTTAATTAACGTAGGGGTCTCTTGTTAAGGGGCATCGCAATTCATGCAGCTAATTAGTTCTAACCACTTCTACTTTCGAATATCCTACCTCCAGCTTGTGACTGAGGAGCCATGTTTACTCTTTTTCTAGTTCGCTTTTCCCCCTCTCTTTCACTTTTATGAGAATAGTGGAAATGTGTGCTATCTTAATTGCTCCGCCACCAGATCATTTTATAGGTAAGAGGCCCAATTCCTGGCAGTAATGAGAGTACGTCGGTCGGTTCTTTTTGTGTGCATGTTCTTTAAACTTTCTTTGTGGTAATCAATGGACAGTCATAGTTCTTCTGCGTGCATGTTCTGTAAATTTTCCAAATACTTTCTGGTATATTGATTTGTGGATATAAGCCCGGGATTGACCCAAGATAGATCTGAATGGAGGCGAAGAATCCATGTAGCCGATCCTACTTAATTGTGGGAAAAGGCTTTGTTGTTGTTGTACTTTCTGGTATATGATTAAATGAAACCAAAATACTTCAATTAACTATTTTTTCTTCTTGTGAAAGCATATGCAGCATGTGTATCAGGATGAAAATGGATCTGGATTTATCTGAATTGCCAGTTACTATATTCTGAATATCCATATTCAATTGGTTATTGAATAGGAATGTGATATGGGTATCGACATATCAAATTTGAATACGAATATGGATAAGCATGCTCTGCAATTGGGAGGAGGAATGGAGACATCACCTGCTTCACCTGCCCATCTCCCAGGTAATATGTTACCATGTCTCCTTGTATGATCTTGCTGCCAGCCGTCATTGGTTGAATCCTTCATGACTTTTGAGGAACATGAGCTATATGAGTTCCATTCTTTAATCGATAGCGAACCGTGCTCTGATTATGCACTGATTATAGTTGTTGATGTGAAACATATTCGCAAACAATCACCGCGAAAACATGTAAAGAAGAATTTATATGATATAATGGTGGTCGATCACTGTAGAAGAAAATTCACTAAGAAGAAGAATAAGCAGAATCTTCTTAATTTGTTATCCTCTTGCCTAGCAGACAAAGATTGACCTCTGTGGAAAGACCGATTCATTCGGATCGACATGAAGGTAAACTACATTGCATTGCCAGAATCCATGTTGTATATTTGAAACAAGTTGACCTCCTTGCTTCTCTGGATTTTCCAAAAATCTTTGGAATTTATTTCTTTCTCCCAGGGGTCGCTTGCTTCGATTTTTTGCGCATTTCATGTAACATGTTTGTATGGTCTTGGGATATGGGTATCAGATCCTTATGAGCTACTACCTTTCAAAAAATTCTAAGAGTAATTATATAGATGGGTACATATGTTTTATTCTTCTGAAGTGAAGGTGGGAAAAAGATAAAACTAATTTAATTTATTAATGAAAATTAGAGTTTGAAACTTATGTAATTAACTTCTTCTGGCTAACCCAAGAAAAAATGAAATAGACTTCTAAAAAGCAAACCGTCTTTTATATACTATGCTATAGTTAGGCCCTAGAGAAATTGACGACCGCGGTAAGCAAGTTTCAAAAGCTAGTTATTCAAAAAACTAATATGTAATTTAGTAGTACTTAATTAACGTAGGGGTCTCTTTTTCAGGGGCATTGCAATTCATCCAGCTAATCAGGGCTAACCACTTCTACTTTTGAATATCCTACCTCTAGCTTTTGACTGAGGGGCCATGTCTACTCTTTTTCTAGTCCGCTTTTCCCCCTCTCTTTCACTTTTATGAGAATAGTGAAAATGTGTGCTATCTTCAAAGGCAAACAAGAGTCGATTTTGGTTAGCTAAAGAGAAAGAAGTAAACTAACATGCAGAGCTAAGATGAAGGAAGGGAGAAGGTTGGAACTTATTTAGTGGGGTACGAGAGTATATAACATGAAACATTTTCATAAAAAAATCTTGTAGAATCGAGAATGAAGTTTTCATTATGTACATGCCAGGTCATGAATTAGTATCTGCATCCAATCTCTGAAAAAATCCTAATTGTTTCGAAGTTTCTATTTTTCTGGAATGCCCTTCCCTCGCTCTCTTCCTTCTCTTCTCTCTTCCTCTATTGTTCACTCTATTTGTTGTCTTCTCTTGTTTTGTGTTGAATATCCCACTCCTAATTTTTTAAGGATCAAATGCATACATAGATTAATTGTAAGAACTAATCTCAATCACTTAACATATTAACAAGATTTTATTAAATCTAATTAAATCTTCATTAAGGATTACTTGGAATCCAACTCTACCTTGTTGGGAGGCTAATTTTCCTAAATAGAAAAGTCATAATCCTAGTAAACTCTTTCTTGAGTTGAATTTCATCACGATCTTCATGTTTCTTTGATTCTGCACTAAACCATCCTTGTTATTTGCAAGCTCCAATTGCAAGTTGTCATTGCTTCCGGGTGTTGCACATGCCGTTAGGTAATCTTAAAGTGGCTCCTCTTGAACGTACCCACACAATCATTATTGTACATCCTGATGTAATACAACCAACTTCTTTAATTTGTGAGCATGCCATTGCCCACTAACAAAGTGAATTGCACTACAATTTTCCTTGCATGCTCCTGCAATGGAGTGCTCTCTCTTAATACTATTTATCATGATAAAAATTAGAACTTCATTATCTATCACGACCTTTCCCTCGAGTCTGTATTCCCTAATCGACATCCTTGTCCCTTATATCACCATGTGTAAAGCCTTGAACTTGATCTCTCTGGGATCCTATAAGATCTGACTCGTCAAGCGAAAACTAATGAAATTTATTTTGTATCGTTTGGAATTGTTATGATTTTCGAAGAAAGATAAGTAAGGAGACTTAAGATGTTATTAACCTTTAATGGTCGTTATTAAGACTAACTAAACATAATTAAAGAAACTAATGATGGATCGATGATCGTTAATGACCATCAGCAAACACTAATCAATGGTTAGCAAAAGTTAAGCATAAGCCGTGAATGTTAAATTGTGATTAGCAAAAGTTAATCATGATTAGTGTTAACTAAGCATCATTAGCGAATCTAGAATCTTCTGGATAGTTCTAACTTAAGCTTAAAGTTTTGGGATAAGCTTTGGCCAAAAACATGGACCGGTAATCGTGGTTAAGAGTTAAACCATGGTTTACTAACCATAGTTAGCGGTTTTCTAGAACATATAAATAGCCCCCTACCCATTCATTCTCTACGATTTCCACTACCGCCACTAACCCAAGGGCTAGGGTCAAGAGGTATAGGAGGAGGAGTGGGAAGTGGGAAAGGAGCGCTAGCGAAGCCCTACCGAGAGGACGAGGAGGAGGAAGGTATGACCCTCTCCTAAGTAAGCTCTAACTTGAGCTAGGTTTTCGATTCATTTTCTTTCCAACTTAGTTTTCAATTCATCTTCCTTCCTGAATTGCTTTCTATTGTGATTCGAAGAGAAATCTGTGTAACACCCTACTTAGGTGCGAGCGGCTATGCACGTTAGCGAACCTCACGATTCGTCACACCTTCATTCACCTAAGACGTATGGTGTCTATCGATTCTCCATCGCTTATAATTCTATTATATTCTTTGTATTACACTTTTATACTTGTTTTGAGGGAGAAATATGTGTAACACCCTATTTAGGTGCGGACGGCTATGCACGTCAGTGAACCCTATGATTCATCACACCTTCACTCACCTAAGACGCATGGTGTCTATCAATTTTCCATCGCCTGCAGTTTGATTATATTCTTTCGGTTTCGTTATTATTTTCCTCTTGGTGATTTTATAGAGGAAACTCTTTCCGTTTTTCTTTTGAAAAATGCTCCGATATAAGGGGAAATTCTGTTGAAATTTTCCTAGAATATTGTCCCGATATAAGGGGGAACTTTGTCGAAATTTTCCTAGAAATATATCCCAATATAAGGGAAAACTCTGACAAAATTTTGAAAGAAAATATGTTCTTCGCGTTCTTCGTGTTCTTCTTTCGTTCTTCGCGTTCTTGGCACGTTCTTAGTGTTCTTGATACAGAAATAAAATTCGATCTTTCAGGAGCTGTAAATCATCCTTTCTGAAATGAATTACGATAAAGCACTACATACGTGAGAGAGAGTTCGATTAGGTAACGAAATCATTCCTTTTGCTGTTGGGTTTTCATACGATATCATTGAAATTCTTGATTTTATAGTCTTTGCTACGAAGAACCTAATTTGGCTATTTTTGAGAAAATATGAAAATTGTTGTGTAATTCCCACTAAAATAATGTCTAAGCATCGAATAGATGCAGTGGCTTGGAAAGTTAGGGTTTGGAAGTTAAAATAAGCATAAATATGATTATATATGCATATGAGCTTATATATGTGAGAGGGTACTTAATGTTGATGAATATGAAAATTGACGGGTTAACAGAAGAATTACATCATGAGAATTGATGTGTATTGAAATAGACCCTAAAAAGGATCGTCTGTTACGTTAAGAATGACTTGGAGTAGATATTACAGGTCGAGCATGCAACATGTAGGTTTGTTAGAAGTACATCCATATTGGCAGACCAGACCTAAGTGGTACACGGTTGCCTGGATATGTTGAGCGTGCAAAATAGATTATTTGCAACGCGTGGTACTCGACTGTTATTAGGTGGGTTGACTGACTGAAGATGTGTCGTGCCATATGGAGGCGCAGGTGGTAAGGATAGCGGTCGGGTCACGATAACATGTATTTAAAGCTGCTAGTATACATGACTAAAGGTTAGCTTGAGGTTTTAAGAAATCGGATCCTCGAGGATGGTGTGCTCCATTGTTTGCCAGGATGAGGGTTTGAAACTCTAGGTAATAAAAGAAAATGAAAATTGTCAGGTAGTATTGGAGGATTGGTTGAGACGACGTGCGACGACATAAGCTCACCATATCAACGCAATCTCCAATCCTAAAGTGTCCACCGCTTTTGAGTCCATGATGGTGATGTTCCCCTAGATTAATCCCGATGTGGAATAGAAGGAATAAGACTTAAACTAATGACAAGGAATGAAACTTTTTGTGATAACAAGTTTTGAAAGATTACACCATTTATTTGATTTTCTCTTCTTTATTACTTAGCATTCACTAGTTGTTATCCTATGATTTATGAATAACCCAACAGGTGTTAGTGAGCCATCGCAAGGACTTTAGTAATCTAGCCAGATAACATAATAGGCATCCAGCCAGCCACAATAGCTTTACTCTATAAGATAGTTGGTAATCATTTTGTATATTTCCTTTCAGCTGATGTACATGTAAATGGTTATAGTGGGACAACGTGTCATGTAAGCTTTATTTTGTGAATGGAAAAGAATTAAATACTTCTTTCTGATTATTTTTAATTGCAGTCTGTTTCTGAATGTTAGTTGTGATTGTTGAATAAATTATTGATGAGTAACCAGATCCGGATATGGGGAGGATCCGACGACCCGGAATTGGGGTTGTGACACCATGCATGCTCCTTTACTTACATTGAGTGGTAAGATGTCCTTGTTACTCAAATGTTCCTAGTAAAATCAAATTCTTTTTGGACGTAGACACATGTTTAATACATCTCTAAATGTGCATCGACTATCAAACATGCAAAATTTCTCTTATCTAAATTCTTTGACGTTGTGAACCTCTCCACCTACCATATTGATTGTGCCATCATCACATGCTTAGTACGTAATGAACTGCTCCATGAAGGAGTGTGCTTGATCTAAACATGTTGAGTCCATAGCCATCTCAAATCTTTATCCGTCTCTCTTCACCATGCTAGCAACTCTCCCTTATTATTTCTCACATTCCGAACAATTAGCAATATTGTAAATCTTCTTGTCAATTGGAAGCATTTGACGGACTATGTGACTCAAAAGGACCTTTGAACTTCATTTCTCTTGATCTAGAATGCATGCTCTCTATCAGAAGCACACAACCTTCATCGTTCGTTAATTCATGTATAGATATCTAGTGGGATGCATTATTAAGTAATGAATCGCATCCAATGTGATGAGCTCCTTCCCATAGAGCAATGTCGTAACAATATGATTGCAAGACGACAGAAGAAAGTTCAACAATGTTTGTGCCTTATCCTTCTCCTTGAAAAGAGACTTTCATTTCACATTCTTCACCTCAAGTGTGAGCATATCATAAGAATTTTGTTGAACTCATCCAACTAGCATCTTTGTCACGTCTACATCTTTAGAGCTGATGAATCCCCATTTCATCACCTTTATTCTATCATTTTGATCTTAAAAACCCCAACAAATGCATGTAAATAGCATTAATTTGTAAATAATAGCATTCATTATTTATTGTATTTATTGTGCATAAAATAAGGTTTTTAAATGCCAAAATTATAGAATAAAGAGAAGAAAAGAAAAAAGAATAAAATATTGAAGATATTTTATGACCCTAACCCCGAGACCAAGGCCAGCATGGAATTGGTCGACAAGGAAAAAAGTAGGGGGAGATAAGGGCCAGTATACAATAAATACCTCATTTATTTATTCATTTATTAATGCATTTTTGGCACCTATTTTGTACATAATTATTTATTCATCAAATAAAGAAACTTTGTACATGAAAGTTGTAGATAATAATGTAAATAAAAATACAAAATTAAGTTTGTGCAAAAATAATACTCAGTGTACATTTTATACACAAAATAAAAAGCAAGAATCTCAATTTCACAGACACATATCTTGCAAATAAAAACTCCAAATCACCCAAACTCACCTTTAATTGTATATAGCTTTCCATGAACTATTTAATAAAAATAGTTTCATAGATTTTGGAGTTCATCTGTAGAAGTTAGGTTTTTGGCCCTCCTTGTACATAGTATTGATTAAAATATTCCATTTATTCATTATTCATTATTTGTACAAAATTATATTTTTAGAATTTTACAAATAATGTATAGAATACATGTACATATTAAAATTAAAAGAAAACTAAAAAGAATTTGTAAAATAAAATAAACTTATGTAATGCATAGGCAAAATACCTATGTTAAGAATGTACATAAATAAAAAGGGATTTTATTCTTTTATTCTTTTTTCATCTATATTTCTATAATAATGTATATATTATATATAACTTATTAAAAATACAAATCCAAAATAAAAACAAATAAAATTCATTAAATAAATAAAATGTATATAATATATAGGTAAAATACCTATAAGTATACCTACATATACATAAACACATTTATTTAAAAATGTAAATAAACTCATAAAAATTAAATAAAAATATATTTATACTCACAAAAATAAGTTACAAATTTATAAAATAAGAAAATAAAATAATGAAATAAAATAAACAAAATAAAAATAAATATATATACTTATAAATACATTATTAAAATAAATCCGTAATAAAATATATCAAAAAAATAAATAAAAATCATAAATAAATACTACATTAATTTATAAACATTTTTTATTTTATAAGTAAAATCTAATTAATTCATTTATTAGGTTAAATAAATTAGTCAAGATCGGTCCGATATGGACCAATCAGGGGCCATGGAGTGTTGACCTCCGGTCAACTCCCCCTGCGCCTCTGATTTTCGTCAGACATGTCGTGTCCCTGAATTTCTGTCATTTTTCCGGCTCGGCTCAGTGCTCCATCACCTTCCATCCCTTCACGGATTTTATTCTCTGATCATCCATGATTCTCGCCGAGATCTGGGATCCCTTGTACATAGCTTGTATCGCCGACCTCGGCCCGGTCAAATAAGGGTGCTGCTTTGTCTATAAATAAAGAACCATCTCCTCCTCCACAAAATTTGGTCAGCCTTTAGCCAATCCCTTCCTCGCATTCGGTCCCGGCGATGTTCCTGGTGACAGGAGGAGCTCGCCAGCGCTTTGAATCGGTCGGAGAGGCGATGGTTGCACCCACGGCGGCGCTCCGGCGGCCGCCCTGCTCCCTGGAGTCTCTTCAGGTATAAGAGCTGCGCCTTTTACATTTCTTAGTTAGATTTCATCCCTACATTTCATTTCTGTATTTTAATTAGCATTTAGTTGTTAGAATTAGCGTAGAAATGGTTACCCGTAGTTCGCCGGAGGTACGCTCTGGCGAACTCCTTCACAGTACTCCCGCCGTGTTCTGACCACCCTCTCACCTCCATCTCCTTGCCCTTCCATTTCCCTACGCCCCAGGCATCTTCATTCACCCAGGTCTTCTTTAGAGCCGGAGATCCGATCTCCTCCTCTGCCCCTCGCCGGAGATCACCGCCCCGTACCCCCTTTCGTTCATTTTGACCCAAATAAGGCCCCCAGCCCCTTGTCTTTGTGCCCTGAGCTCTCTTGCAGGTGCTGGAGGCCAAAGGACCCCCGTTGGGGTCGATTTGATTCTTCTGCAGGTACCTGGGGCCCTCGACCTTCACCGACTCCGCTGGACTGCTCCGGTGAGCCTCCGGCTCTCCTGAATACCTCAATCGACAAAGTAGGCCCCCAGGAAGCTTCTTGGAACATCAGATGCCCGAGGGAGCGCCGGACGAGACAGCAGCACCTGATCGAAGGTCGGGGAAGAGGGAGTTCTTCCCTGTTCTTCGTGCCTTCGTCTTCACCGTCCGATCGTGGTCCCAACCCAGATCAGAAGTCAGTCGTTGGATGGAGCTCCGCATCAACCGTCAGATCAGCTCGGCTGATCTGATCCCAGCCCTTCATCGGCGAAGCGTCATCGGGCTTCGAGGTGGCGACGCGTGTCAAGTGAAGAAAGCACAACCGTTGGATGGCGCGCCTTTGGGGGTAATTTGCATATTTAGCCCCCACACTTTTTGTATTTAATTTTTAATACTGTAAAATAAATAGCACATTGTAAATAAAATGTAATTTTTGCTAAAGGGCCCCTGAAGTTTATAGAATTTCATTTAGGTCCTTCCGCGCCTCACGTGCAGTCTCACGTGAGGCGCGTGAAATTTGCATGGATACCCTGGCGGTTTTTGTATATTGTAAAATAGTTCTAAAAGTTTAAATAAATGTTTATTTCTGTTGGAATTTTTGCACTGATGCCCCTGTCACTTATTTTATTTGCAAAAATGCCCCTGCTAGGCTGTTTATTTTTGTGTCTTTTATCTATTTATTAAAAATATCTATGAGGCTTCCAAAAATACAAAAAAATTAGGGTAGATAGTTTATGTGATGCTCTTGCATGCCCATATTTTATTTCACTTTTTTTTGCATTTTCCCTAATTATAAAAAATGAAAAAGAAGCCCATTTTGTACTGTCTAAATTATAAAATACAAAAAAATTATAAAATGTTTTTGAAAAATTCCAAAAAAAATTATATATGGTATATTGATATATAAATTGAGTCCAGAAATTGAAAAACCCTAAAAATATGAAAAAGAAAAATAAAAAAATCAGAAAGCTCCAAAATCCAACAAAAAAATAGAAAAATCCTTAAAAAAACCTCAAAAATATATTTTTTCTCTTTTAAAATTATCTATATACTATTATTAATGTATTAAAATTAATTTGGGTATTTTTGGAGTTTAATTTATATTTTTAAAACCCAAAGTATATTCGTCTACTTAATTAGTCCTATATTGTGGACATTTTTGAAATTAAAAATACATAAAAATTAGAAATATTCCAAAAAAATAAAAAAATTAGAAAAATATTAAAAAGCAAAAAAATTATATATATATATATATTTTAAGTATTTATATCTACATATATATACTATCTTACTCCTCTCTCTATCTCTCTTCTTATATATATATATCTTTATATATGTATACATATCTATATATTATATAATTAAAAATAAAAAAAGAAAAATAAAAAAATATAAAATATAAAATATAAAAACAAAAATAAAAATATAAAAATATAAAAAAAATATTAAAAAATGTAAAAACAAAAAACCCACAAAAAACAATAATTGGACATGAACAATGGATTGAATAAATGATACATCACATACATTCCCTTCGCCTCCCAGTGTTCGACCTCTACATGTACTTACACCTATACACATTTACATGTAGAGTTATAATAAATTTTAACTCCACATTTTTTATATTTATTGCATATATTATTGTGGGTTAATTGTTGATCGATTTGGGAGTCTGTCTGAGGTCAACTCAGCAATTGTCTCTCCGCCTTGTGGAAAGACACGATCTCAGCCAATTCCCTTTCATCAAGAGCATAGAGCTTCTTCTTGAGCAAACATTTCTGTTAGAGAATTGGATTTGTCTTATCAATCGAGTTTCTTCACTACATCCACTAGATCATCCAAGCCAATAATTTCCCAAAGCATATTGTCTGCCAAAAACAACTATATCATACTGTTCATGGGATTTTTGATCCCCTTCCATCCTTCCATAGTCATCTTCTTTGGCTTCTTCTCTACCGCATAGTGAGCCTTTCATAAGTCTTCTTGCGTGAATATATTCTTCACGTGCTACTATCTTAAGGTGAAGTTATTCTTTTCTTTCATTAAAGGGCTCTATGATGAATATTGCACCCTTCAACATGACACCGTCAATTTTTTTATGTGCCTCCTTATATGATGTTGTTGTCAACTACCACTGTAGAATCCTTCATTACTTCTAAGGAATGCACACATGTTCTGTCATGTACTCTTGTCAACATACAATCTTATTTTGAGAGAAGTTGCGGTCATAGAGCACAATCAATCACCATAGAACTACATGAAGAAGACACATAATATAATGGTGTTCAGCCATCTCTCACAATCATCAAATAAGAAAATTCATCACAATTAACGCCTTAGTCGTTCCCTTTCCATTTTCCTTCTCTCATCTCTCTCACACTATGTTTGTTATCTTCTCTTAAGTTGTGTTGAATAACTCCACACTTTCTGTCGTTCTATAGGCCCAAAACAATTTTAGATTGAGTAAAATTGTCAAACTCAATTAATAAAAGATATTAATGATATTTGATCATATCTTGTTAGATACTCTTAAGGATTAGACGAAAACAAACTCTACCATATTAGACCTCTAATTTTCCTAGATAAAAAATATAATTCAAATAATTAGTACTTAATTTAAATTTATTTGTTTAGGAGTTTGCATCACACCGATTTAATCTTAAGATCAATCTTATGATTTTTTCTCACTGCTTGTATTAGTCATTTTTCATATCGTCAACGAAATAGAGCTATACAATAAAGAAATGAATATCTTGAAAGGAAAGATGTTGTGGCATCATGATTATTTACATGTTTCGTAATATTTATTGTTGATTGGTATCTGATATGTACTCAATTGTATATGTGGAGTTGTATACAATATTTGCGATAGATATAGAAGAAAAAAAATCCTTTAAGAGGTCTTTCAATTTTAAAAGGGTAGAATACACAAAAGGTACATGAAACTATACACGCATTTTCAATGTTGTACTTGAACTTTAAAAGTAACATTGTGGTACTTGATTTTTATAATTTTTATCAATGTTGTCGGGACCATTGAAATGTATATGATCATTTCATCTCTCTAATCTTAAGTCACATTAGTTCAAAACCACATCGAGACAAGACTTAAAGATCGAGTACCATAGTTATAATTTCTAAAATTCATGTACGTCATTGAAATCGGGTGTATAATTTAAAACATTTTGTGCAATTTACTCTTTAAATCCAAACTTTAGAAGAAACGCATTTGGAATTTACATGAGTTAAATCTTTTGATTGAAATTTACATGAGTTAGTTCTTTTACTTTCTTTTTCATGCTTAGGCGTTTTCACAAGACTATCTTACCTAGCTAGAATAGAAATCAGACTTCCTCTACTTGATATTGGTCCTGATGACATACAGACCTCGATGACAGCATTACCTCGGACTGGGAATGAAGAGACATTGAATCTTCCCGCCCACTTGCACATTTCAGAACTGAAGGGTGTCGAAGTTGATAGGGCTCTCTCTCTCAACTTTGTTAAATAAATAGATGTGCTGAAAACTTTTATAACATTTCTCATTTTTATATAGCAAGGAGAAGATGCCATTAAATATAATATCAATCCCAAGGAGAGGGCTCCTAAGATATTGGCCTCATGGGAGCCCTAATTGCTATGGAGACGTGGATGCTTCTCGTCCAACACATTCCAATCCATAGATCTAAGCATCCTTTCCTCTCCAGTCCTCGTAAGTCTTAACTAATTAACAAAGCCTTGTTAGTCATAATAGCAGTCCACAGGTTTAGCTATGGGCATATTGCACATGCATACCCTTACTTATCCTTCTTTTCCACCTCCCTCCTTTGCCTTATTTTGCCCCTCCTATATGGATGATGATGATGATGTTATGACATGCAGTCTTCCTATCAATTTGCGAGCTGATTATTTTTTGAAGAAAAGAATAAAATATTTCTTCGTATGGAGGAATGAAGAGAGGGATGTAAGATCAGGCAGGATGTTAACAAGCGACAACGAAAAGGAAGTATGGGTTCATATAGTTTCTACATGAAGGCGACGACATATTAGGATTACGATTTCTTTTCATTTTGGAAGAGTTAAGATCACTATCAAGTAAAGTTGGATTCCTTGCGATCTTGGAAGGATATTTGATTAGGTTTGATCAAATATCATTAGTATCATGAAGGATTAATGTTGTGTGTTACAATCAACTTAAGATTTTATTTGGCCCTCTAAAGAAAGGATGGGAATCATGCCACAACACAATACAATATCTTGACCGTTTTAATTCGGTGAAATGAGTTTTCATGCAACAATGAGAGAGAGATAGAGAGGAAGAGAGCAAGATAACATAGAGAGTTGTACTTGTTTTTCTTCTTCGATGACCATAAGAGGTGACCGACTACCAAGATATCATGACTTCTTCACATACTTCCAGAAGCAGCTTATTGTGCATTTATTTTTCACATCATACATTAGAAAGTTCGACATCGACAAGAGAACACAATGCAAGATGTGCACATTCTCCAGAAGTTGTGAGGGAAAAATTCGCAACAGAGGATTTCAATTGAAAGAACGGCTTCACCTTACGAGAATAGCACGTGAAGAATATACTCACGTGAAAAGGGCTTGTGAAAAGATATTCAGGAAGTATAAAAGAATTTAAAGATGGAGTAAGAGTGGAAGGGGTGAGGGCTTTCTCGAACAATATAATACAACTACTCTGGTGGACAACATTCTTCACAAAGTCATCACACCATATGATCCAGTAAAGGTCTGGAAGAAACTCAGGACATGATACAATTCCAAATCTCTAATAAACATTATTACTGGAGAAGTTGTATCATGATCATCTAAGATGGCAAAGTTAGATGTGCACTGGGACAAGTCCAACATGATTATGATAGATGTGCTCACTTCTGAAGAAGACCGAAAAAGATGAGCACCTCTTCAAGGAGGATAAGATATTGATCATGTTGAGTTCTCTTCCACCTTTTTATGATCATATTATGACGATGTTACTCTATGGTAATGAGTTCATCACATTAAATATGAGTCATGCTACAATTACTTCACTACTTATGAATGAGCCTCGACGAAGGTTGGCAAATGAAGCAACACATAATGAAGGTCATGCCATGGCAATTAAGGGCATTCATTCTTGAGGCATTCATAGGTATATTTGAGTTACATGATCCTATCGGATGCTTTTATTGTGATAAGGAGGACAATATATTATGAATTATCAAACACATGAGAAGGAGAAATGGAAGAGAAAGATTTGCCATCTAGACTCGGACCAAGAGGATTTTATTACAGCATGAGAAGGAGACTTACCGACATGCTTAAGAGAGACAAAACCAGATTTAATACAACTATTGGACTCAACATGTTCAGATCACGTGCACACATTTATGAAGCAATTCAATACATATCGAGCAAATGACAATGGCAGTCATGACAGAAGGTAGAGAGATCTACCATACCGAGGGAGTTGGATCAATGTAATTTTGCATGTTTAACAAAACGTTGTTAACTTTGAAAGGGATTAGACACATGCTTACAACTAAAAACACTTTGATTTCAATTGGCATGATCAAGTTATGAGGAAATCAAGTTACCAATGAAAGGAGAGTTCTTTAAGTGAGCAAAGAAGTATACATGGTGATGGAAGGAACAATGATGCTAAACATGGTATACAAGCTCAAAGGAAAGGTTGTACAAGTGGAGCTCCAATTTTTCCCAAGACGAGCAGTAACAGAAGAGAGCACTGGGTTGTTGGCATCTCTGCTAACTCAAGAAGGAGAATAGAGTGTGGCTCACTTTACTAGAGGACGATGTCACATTCTCTAGTCACAAGAGATGCAATGTTGTATCAGGGGGCACATTACAAAAGTATGCAAGCATGCCCGAGAGGAGGCACATTGATAAGATGAGTATGACATCGAGAAGCGGTGAGTTTTTGTAAAAAAAAGGCTTGCAAATGACAAGGATGGTCAAATGCAGAAACGAGGTGACATCAAGATCATAGTGGAATTCAACTTTTCTTTTTAATAAAAATTAGAATCCTAGTATGGTAGAGTTAGATTCAGCGTGGACTCCTTTAAGGAGATTTGATTGAATTTCATTAGGATTTGATCAATCAAAAATAATTGTCACAATCAATCTAGGATTCTATTTGAATATATAGAAAAGATGTGGAGTCATTCCACAACACAACACAAAGACAACATACAGAGGAGTGAGGAAGAGAGTGTGGGAACGAAACATGTTGTACCTACTCTTTTTAATGATTGCTCTTCTATGACGGTCGTGGAACATGACTAGCCACCATTATATCATGTTTTCCCCTTCATGTTCTTTTGTGATGGTTAATTGTGTATCCAAATTTCTCAACACAACATCCTATGGGGGAGAAAAGTGATGGTTCTTGGACGAACTCGGAACCAAGTTCAAGAGGAAGATGGCATGCTTGCATATGAGGATAGCTCTCAGATGCTCTTGGGAAGTGCTAACAATGCATGAATAAGACAGGTTTCAAGCCATCGATCAAATGAAATCAAGGACATGCATACCAATGTTGATGAGTAACAACCGCAAGTAAAAAAATGAACTGGGTTACACTCCGGCTGCACGTGACAACATGCATGGGTCACATGGGTCACGGCGGCACCACGAGAGAATCAATGGAGTAAAAGGAGTTATTAGGGTTCCAAGACTTGAAGGAGAGCCCTCTCTTTGAGTTAAACCAAACTGTTTCCCGCTCCTTTTCGTTCGAGAAGTCACACCATGAAACCAACAGTTACATAAATGTTAATGTTAAAAGAATGACGAAATTATCCTCACTGTCCATATGAAAGCCATTAACAAGGGTACCTAAACAGCATTCTCTTCTTAAGAGGGGTATGCCTGATAATAGCATGTAACGGTATCAATGCAAAGTATCCTTGCCCTTTAAATAAAGAACCAAAAGGGCTATGGATTGGCTTTTTAACTTTACAAACGCCTCCTATTACAAAAAGAGGGAAATCACGTGCTCCCAAAGGCAAAAGGTACCATTTGCATGGAAATCTGAACTACTCCCACCACAACACCCTCTGTACTCCCACCAGTACATCTACCACTTCTATATATTAAAGCCAAAACCCACTTACCATCACAGAGCGAAAAATTGCCACAGGAGTGACCACTAAGAACAACAATTGCCACAGGACTCACCAGAACCAGTTTCAGCTTCCTCCATCAGGAACAAGAACATGGGGGTATGGCTCCAATCCAGTTCAGAGAACTTGTGCTTATTCTTATTGGATGTGCCTCCTTACTTCTGTTGCTCCTGGTTTTGTTGCAGATTTTAAACTGGGTAAAAGGCAGGATAATTGGGAGGAATGAGAGCATGAGAAGATCTGCGACTGAGAGCACTTCTCAATGTAAGTGGCATTCTATCTTTGCGGTTTCTACGGCATACTTGTAAGAGATTAGGTCTCTTAATTCACATAATAATGAGAAAAACTCAACCAGATGTAATTTTCTTTGTAAGTTAACTCAAGTTGCCCCCACCTGTCAGACTCAAACCCAACTAGACCCAGATGAATGGTCACTAACCTTGTCAGGTCTCTAAACAGAACTGGCACAATTTATCTTGTACGGCACAAACGAAGAAATCATTGTTGTGTTTCGCCTTAAACTTGATTTGCCAAAATGTGTGTCAAGCTACTTATTCTATGGCAACAAGAGGACTGTAAAATATGATACATATCTTTATGTTGGTCTATTCATGTCAATTTCCTCTGTTGAACTTTGCCATGAGGATAGTAGCTATCTTAGTACTATAAAAAGAACATTTACATAAACTAACTGGAAGTCGAGCCTCTGATGTTTAAATCAGTTAACTCAGATTTCTATTTTTCTGTTCTCCTCAATCCTCATCTAAGATCACTCAAAGTAATTCTTTATCTTGTATCCGACTCCCCTTCAGCTCAAGGTGGTGTACGAGATCCTCCAAAAGAAGAATATAGCCAATGGTCACATGGACTTCTAGCAATTGGAACACTAGGCAACATCCCATCAGTTGAGGATTCGCTGAAAAATGAGTCTTCCGAAAGTTTGTGTGCTACAGAAGACATGCTTGATATGATTACAGTGGACGATTTGAGCAAGTTGGAAAATGCACTAGCAAAGCTATTGTCATGCAAAACAAAATCTGAATCACGCAAAATATCAAAGAGTGTCGAGGGAGAAGATAACCTTCCACTGGACAGATTCTTGAATTGCCCGTCATGCTTGGGTATTGACCGCAGACTTTGCCAAGTATGTTCCAATGATGTAGACAGTGTAGATGAAGTCGATGCCTTGCCAGAAAAAAATATTAGTTTAAACAGAGTGAAGGATGTGTTGACAGAAAATGGTATCGTCCAGAAATTGAGACCCTTCTCAGTGCTCCTTAAAAAGGTATTCAATCATAAAGGTCACATTGTGCCGAATCCTCTGAAGAATCAACAAACAGAATCTAGGGTTGAAAAGGTATGAATATCATTAGCAATAGATAACGAATGAAGATTTTTTTTGGATCACAACTATATCAAGCATTTCTTTTTCCGCAGGTGTTGAAGGCAATATTAAGAAAGAGTATTTGCAATGGTAGTTCAAAGAATTATTTGGAGAAGGAATGCATGGATGAAAAACATATAGATCATCATAAGCATGAAAACAAAGAAAAAAGATCTAGATGGATCAAGACAGATTCAGAATGTGGGTAAACGTATTCTACAACTTCTACCACATGTACATAAGTTTTTGATTAAAATCACATGTACATATTATGAGAAAATCTTACCACTATTTTTTAATTCACAGATATCGTTCTTGAGATCTAAACGGGCATTTCCAACTTTACAGAGCAACCTAGAATCTGGAGTACTGCATATTGCACAACTTATTAAGGCGCATAATGATACTCCATTTAAGCATCAGAAACACCAAGGATGCCTGGGTTGGGCAAGACTGTAAATGGTTCTCAAGTAATTTATGAAATGGGTGTTTTCCCAAAGGAAATTGGTATATCCTCAGATTGTTGTCGTGAAATGACTCTTGCAAGATTGTTGTTGCACTTTGGTTCAATCAACACATGACATGGAATGCAACAGAAAATATTTAGCATGAAAGCAGATAGTATTATAGTTTTGTAGGTTTGAGATGTATTTCTTGTAGCTCATAACTAAAGATGCAAGAATCAGTTTTCTGCAAGAGTGAGACTTAAACCCTTACACATAGACACCATCAAAGCATTCACACAAACTTTCAGAAAGAGAAGGAAATGCATTACTAAAGTGAATAAAAAATGCATTGTCAATTTCAACACTGCATACCTCCTAACTGCCAAGTGTCTTCATTGGAGGCCAAGTCCCGAAATATGAATGCTCTTGAGCTGCTTCTTGAGGATGCTGGGAGGCTATTAGGGGACAACTATTTATGTTGCCTGATGAGACTCCGTAAGCTTCCCTGTGCTTCATGGCAAAGGTCATTTTTCTGGACTCCACAATGCATCTTGAAACAATCAGTGTCATCAAATTTGAGGATTCAGAGGAACTGCATAAATCAAAAGGCCAACACGAAGACCGTTTTCCATAAATTTAATACTATTAACAATAAAAGCTTGCATAACAAATTCCAAAACAAAGTTGGCCTGAAGCTCTTATGATGTCCGAGATAAAGTAGTTCCACTTTAAAATTATTCAACTATCATGAACAGAGGATCTTTTGCTAGAACACTGCCTCTCCGAAGGTTGATTTTTTTTATGAAATTTTACAACAGAAGCTGGAGATAATCACATCACGGACAATGAGAACCACATGTGAAAAGGTTACAAACTGTGTCTTCTCTTTCTGACTAGAAAAAAAAGTGTTATTATCTCATTAGCCTTCAGATCGTAAGCGTAAGGTAATTGATGAATGCCTCTGCATGAGGTGCCAGATGAATAATATCACCAGCTGTAGCCAACTCAAAGTCCTCAAACTGGAAAGCAGGAGCGCAGGTGCATCCAACTAGTGAGTAGTGCTGTTCAGCATCCCTCTTTGGAGAAAGGGTAATTGAACTGCCATCTGGAGAATAAGATTCCACATCCCTTGTGGGAAATGAACCAAACCATACATTCGGGGGAACTGTGTACTGAGGCCGTTGGCCAGCTCCTAAATCCAGGCCAAGGACTGTGAGCTTGATTCCTCCATCGTTGCTTAGTTCAAACACCTGTTAGTATTTGTTCCAATGTGTCAAAAAAAGTCAGGAAAAATGGAATTAACTGAGCAGTTATCTATGTTAATCTATTTCTAGTAAACCAATAGTGCTGCAGCACCCCAGCCCAGCTAATGAATTGCAGCTACCTTTTCATAATTCTCACAAAAATGGGAAGGTCCAGCCTTATGATCCACACTTCGCCCACTTCCTTTTCAATTGTATCCACTATTTTGAATGTAAGGATCTATTTTAATATAACAATTAAATAATGCCACTTTATTGATCCTCGGCAAATGGGCTTCATATTCAATTGCAGGAACAAATACTTGTGTGTCCTCTTTACGTCTGTTGATATACCTTGAATCATAACCACATGATTCAAGTTGAAGAATCATCATTTGCATCTCCTCCTGTCGTACCATACCCCAACAGGACCGGGGTCTCGTTGTACGGGACTAGTATATATTGACGGTTCTATTTGTTCGCGGGTATATGGATCTGTTTGTATCAGGGATCCATCCGTGTGGGAGTAATATATAAACTTCCTAAGGTTATGGCTCTCATGATTCTCTGTATTTTCTTCTTCTCCATATAGTGCAAACCGACCGCGACCACTCAAGGGCGTAACCTAATCAGAGGTGAACCTTGTAAATCCGTGAATCTTCGTGCTGGCGTGATTGATCTCTTGTGTGTAATTCACGACAATGACACATCACAAGCTTCGCTATTAATCTTCCACCACAGAAACATCAAGATATTAAACCCACTTAGGGCTTGTTTGGTACCGTGAGATGATAAGTAGGTTAGAACTGTGATTTGAGTTTTATTTCTGGTATGAGAGAATGAAAAATATACCCACTTAATGGTCTAGTGGCAGTACAGTGTGTCTACCATACAAAAGTCCATGGTTCAAATCCCACTCTTGCAGGGGTTGTGTTAGGTAGTCGACGGCCTGCGTAAAAAATAGTTGAATCATTCAACATGGATTTGAGCAAGAATCTATGTAGCCAACCCTACTTATAGTTGGAGAAGGCTTAGTACATTTTTATGAGAGAACGAAAAATAAATGATCCTCTTGACCAAATCTCTCTGGAGGTTTGACCAAATCTCTCTGGAGGTTAGCCCTTTTTACACTAAAATATGTCCTAAGGAGAAACAACGCCCCATCTCTTTTTCCTCCTTCGAAATGGAAAGAAAGTAATGGAAATGATTTTTATTTCCCTAAAACTTCTTTCTTATTCTATGTTTCCTTATCAGTTATAAATAAAAATATTTCAATCTCCTTACGATAATGTTTCCGAGTATAAAGACTGTAACATTCGGATCCAAATAAACCCGAACTCGACCCGATTATGATCCACTTAATCCAATAGAACTATCGATCGATACTAAAAGATCAAATCGATCCATAGATCGTAGATCAAAAATTCGTTTGGGATCAATCGATCAGAAAATCAATTACAATCGTGATATGTGTCAACGGAGAGAGCTGCGACGCAAAACCCGAACCACGAAACAAACCGAAACCATCAGAAAATTCGTCTCGACGAAATAAGACCAACGAAATCGACCATTCATCAACCGGAGGTCGTTTGATGATTCAAAATCGTAAAATTTGATCAAAAATCAAGAGCATATTTCGTCAATTTCTGTATTCGTCTTAAATTAGAAAAGTACGAAATTTATATCATTTGATCATCATGCATAGACGATCGAAACAAGATATTGCACATCAGAATCGGATATTCAATGTGTGAATACGGTCGACTTTGGTTTTTCAAATAAAAGAGAGGAAATATTTAAAAAAACAAATTAAAAAAATTCTGACCCTCTTTCCTCTTGACAACACTCTCTCTCCTTCCCTCCACTTGGCAACAAAAGCTCATCTCCTCCCCTTTATCTATATCTACCAAACCCCCATCAGTATCCCTAATTCTTCTCCAATTTCCAACCGAGAAAGCCTCTTCCCCATCTTTTTTCTGCTGCAAATTGCAGCCTTGTTGTTGCTATTGCTTATTGTGCAGCACTGATTGCTGTTGTGTTCTGCTCCAAGTTAAGAGCAACTGGAGCTACCCCTGCTGCAGCCTGTTGTGCTGCTCCAAGGATAGCCCCAGCTGCTGCCCAACCTGATTCTGAAGTCTCCTACAACAACAATTCCAACTGTTGCTGCTGAGTTCTGGAAGCCCCCCTGCTTCTCCAATTGGCTGCTGCATGCAGTCATAGCCACTGTTGCTCCAGCAACAAGGCTGCATCCAAATTAATGTAGCTGGAGGATCATGTGTTGCAGCTCTCCGCTCTCTTGGAGTTGTTGCATACAGAAGAATTTATCTTCAAAATTGGAGATCTAAGTTACAATCATTTTCCCATCTCTTGCTGTCATTCATGATCTTGTATACATTGATTTCTATTAAAAAAAGTTTAAGCTCCTGATCTTAATTTTTATAAGGATAAAAAAATTAGAGTCTTGTATGTAATAGTATGCATGTATTGCTAATGAAAATTAGGGAAATTCGGGAAATTGCATGAATTCTCTACTACAGAGAAACTTAAATTAGATAATTATACAACAACAACAAAGCCTTTTCCCACAATTAAGTAGGGTCGGCTACATGGATTCTTCGCCTCCATTCAGATCTATCTTGCGTCAATCTCGTACTTATATCCAAAAAACTAAGATCCCTTCGTATAGTCTCTTTCCAACACTTCTTGGGCCGTCCTCGCCCTCTCTTAGCCGGCTCAACATCCCAACACTCGCATCTCCTAACCGGTGCATCAGTTGACCTTCTTTGCAAATGACCAAACCATCTTAAACGGTTTTCTCGCATCTTATCCTCGATCGGAGCTACACCAACTTTCTTTCTGATTGCATCATTCCGAATCCGATCTTTACGTGTATGTCCACACATCCATCTTAGCATTTTCATTTCTGCTACAGCCATTCTCTGCACATGTCTATGGTTCACAGGCCAACATTCAGAACCATAAAGCATAGCAGGTCTCACGGCTGCTTTGTAAAACTTTCCTTTAATTTTTAAAGGAATTTTCTTATCACAGAGAACAACGGAGGCTTATGATCTTTATTGATTTTCTTATGATCTTTATTGATTTTTAAATGAATTTTCTTATCACAGGCCAATTCGGATTCATGCCAGGTCGCTCAACTATTGAAGCCATCCATTTGCTGAGGAGAACAATGGAGATTTATATAGCTAAAAGGAAGAATCTCCATATGATCTTTATTGATTTGGAGAAGGCTTATGATTCCATCCCACGAGAGATACTGTGGAGAGTTTTGGAGAAGAGACAAGTACATGTCCTATACATTAATCTCATAAAGGATATGTATGGTAGGGCTTTATCTTGTGTAAGGACCCCGACGGGGAAGACTGACTATTTCGATATCAACATTGGTTTACATCAAGGTTCAGCTTTGAGTCCATTTCTTTTTACTTTGATTATAGACGAGTTGACAAGTCACATTCAGGATGAGTTACCTTGGTGTATGTTATTTGCTGATGATATTGTGTTGATTGGCGAGACTAGAGATGGAGTAAATGAGAAGCTCGAGGTTTGGAGACATGCATTGGAGACTAAAGGTTTTCGTATAAGTAGGGCTAAGACGGAATATATGGAATGCATCTTTGATGGAAGCAATGGTGAAGGAACCGAGGTGAAGATTGGTGACGATAACATTCAGAAGAGAGATTCTTTTAGATATCTGGGATCTATTTTGCAACATGATGGGGAAATTGATGGAGATGTTACTAATAGAATAAATGCAGGATGGCTAAAGTGGAGAGGAGCCTTCGTTGTTCTCTGTGATAAGAAAATTCCTTTAAAAATTAAAGGAAAGTTTTACAAAGCAGTCGTGAGACCTGCTATGCTTTATGGTTCTGAATGTTGGCCTGTGAACCATAGACATGTACAGAGAATGGCTGTAGCAGAAATGAAAATGCTAAGATGGATGTGTGGACATACACGTAAAGATCGGATTCGGAATGATGCAATCAAAAAGAAAGTTGGTGTAGCTCCGATCGAGGATAAGATGCGAGAAAACCGCTTAAGATGGTTTGGTCATTTATAAAGAAGGTCAACTGATGCACCGGTTAGGAAATGCGAGTGTTGGGATGCTGAGCCAGCTAAGAGAGGGCGAGGACGGCCCAAGAAGTGTTGGAAAGAGACTATACGAAGGGATCTTAGTTTTTTGGATATAAATCCGAGATTGACCCAAGATAGATCTGAATGGAGGCGAAGAATACATGTAGCCGACCCTACTTAATTGTGGGAAAAGGCTTTGTTGTTGTTGTTGTTGTTGTAGAGAACAGCGGAGGCTCCTCTCCACTTTAGCCAGCCTGCATTTACTCTATTAATAACATCTCCATCAATTTCCCCATCATGTTGCAAAATAGATCCCAGATATCTAAAAGAATCTCTCTTCTGAATGTTATCGTCACCAATCTTCACCTCGATTCCTTCACCATTGCTTCCATCAAAGGTGCATTCCATATATTCCGTCTTAGCCCTACTTATACGAAAACCTTTAGTCTCCAATGCATGTCTCCAAACCTCAAGCTTCTCATTTACTCCATCTCTAGTCTCGTCAATCAACACAATATCATCAACAAATAACATACATCAAGGAAACTCATCCTGAATGTGACTTATCAACTCGTCCATAATCAAAGTAAAAAGAAAAGGACTCAAAGCTGAACCTTGATGTAAACCAATGTTGATATCAAAATAGTCAGACTTCCCCATCGGGGTCCTTACACAAGATAAAGCCCTATCATACATATCCTTTACGAGAAAAATTAGATAATTATATTGATTTAAAATTTCTACTAACTAAAGTATGTTACTAGTACTATCTATTGCTCAAATATTATTCAAGAAAAATTGAAGTAAAAAGTATTGTTTATTGTTATCGTTTATTGCTCAAATTTAATTTAAAAATTGAATTAAAAAGTAATGTTTACGTTTACTGGTCAAATTTCAACAACAACAACAACAAAGCCTTTTCCCACAATTAAGTAGGGCCGGCTACATGGATTCTTCGCCTCCATTCAGATCTATCTTGGGTCAATCTCGGATTTATATCCAAAAAACTAAGATCCCTTCGTATAGTCTCTTTCCAACACTTCTTGGGTTGTCCTCGCCCTCTCTTAGCCGGCTCAACATCCCAACACTCGCATCTCCTAACCGGTGCATCAGTTGACCTTCTTTGCAAATGACCAAACCATCTTAAGCGGTTTTATCGCATGTTTACTGGTCAAATTTAATTCAAAAAAAATGAAGTAAAAGGTATTGTTTACTGTTGGGAAAAGTGAAAGAGATAGTCTATTCCATAGCCCTAGGCTCTCTTATATAGGAGAGTAGCCTATGGGTAAATTACATAAAGAGAATGACAAGAAAATAAAATAACAAAAATAGACAAGTACAGCATATGCGTCAACACTCCCCCTCAAGATGGAGCATAGATATCAATCATGCTCAGCTTGGACGCGCACTTCTGGAATGGACCTCTAAGTAGAGCCTTGGTGAAGATATCAGCAGTCTGATTCTCTGATGTGACATGAGATGTAGCAATGAACCCCTTCTGAATCATGTCACGTATATAATGACAATCGACCTCAATATGTTTGGTCCTTTCATGAAACGCTGGATTATTTGCAATGAATAAGGCGGCCTGATTGTCACATTCCAACATCATAGGAAGAGGTATGTCAAGGCATAGATCTGCAAGTAAGGATTTCACCCACATCATTTCTGTGCTAGCCTGGGCCATAGCCCTATATTCTGATTCAGCACTGGATCTGGCCACTACTGTCTGCTTCTTGCTCTTCCATGAAACTATAGCATCTCCAACATAGACTGCAAACCCTGACGTTGACTTCCTGTCCTTGGGGCATCCTGCATAGTCTGCATCAGCACATGCTGTGACAGAAATCTCCTTTCCTTTCTTAAATAACAAGCCTGCACCTGGAGATGATTTTAAAAATCTCAGAATCATGTATATTGCATCCATATGGACCTGGCGTGGTTGCTCCATGAACTGGCTCACACGACTCACTGCAAACGATATATCAGGTCTAGTGATCGTGACATACAGTAGTTTGCCTACCAGTTCTCTGTACCTTCGCTTGTCGACCTCTTCTGTGTCATCATCATACAACTTCATGCTAGGATCCATTGGTGTCGTAGCAGGCCGACATCCTAGCATACCTGTCTCATTCAGTAGATCTGTGACATACTTCCTCTGTGTCATGACAAGCCCATATGGATTTCTAGCAAATTCCAGCCCCAGAAAATATCTAAGGACTCCCAAGTCCTTGGTGACAAACTCAGTCCCCAGCTTTTCCTTTGCCTGCTTAATACCCTGGTCATCATCACCTGTAATCAAGATATCATCAACATAAACCATGATTACAGTAATACCTCTTGCCGTCTTCTTCACGAACAAGGAATGATCAGCATTGGAGCGTTTATATCCTTGTTTCTCAAAGAGGTCTGACAGCTTCTAGAACCATGCTCTGGGGCTCTGCTTAAGGCCGTAGATGGCCTTATGTAATCTGCAAACCTTGGAACACTCCCCCTCAACAGCAAAACCTGGTGGCTGTTGCATATAGACTTCCTCTTGCAGATCACCATACAGAAAAGCATTCTTCACATCCAGTTGATAGAGCGGCCAGTCTCTAGTAACTGCAACTGATAAGAGTATCCGCAGAGTGGAATGACGAGCTACAGGGGAGAACGTGTTAAGGTAATCTACCCCATATGTCTGTGTGAGTCCTCTGGCAACTAAGCGTGCCTTGTACCTGTCAATAGAGCCATCTACATTATGTTTCACTGTAAACACCCATCTGCAACTCACTGGGGTGACATCTGGAGGTATGGTCACCAAGCTCCATGTACCTCGAGACTGAAGAGCCGCCATCTCTTCCTCCATTGCTAGCCGCCATCTAGAATCCTTCATAGCCTCATGGTGGTTCCGTGGAATATCTGTAGCTGAGAGTGCCAATGCAAACGTCCTGAATGGTCCAGATAACCTCTCAAACGAGACCGCAGCTGATACTGGATACTTGGCACAGCTTCTCTTCTGCTTTCGTAGAGCAATTGGGACATCCAGATCCTCTGTAGTAGCACCCTGCTCCTGTACTGCATCCTGCTGAGAAATGTCGTCAGATTCATCAACATTAATATTTTCATTACATACCATAGGCGAGCTAGTTGACTGGTCAGAGCCATGAGCTTGTTTCGGCCGTCGGGTGTAATGGAGTGGTAACGGGGATATTGTTGGTGGTTGTGGTGGTGGTGGTGGTGGCGGTGGTAGGTCTGGAGGTGACGGCTGCGATGTTGGTGGTGCCATGAAAACGGTATCAGGAGACAATGGTGGTGGCTGCATGTTCCCGGATTCTGAAAAATACATGATAGATTCAAAGAATGTAACATCTGCACTGATCATATACCGCCGACGCACAGGATCAAAACACTTGTACCCCTTTTGAGTTCTGGAGTACCCCACGAAGATGCACTTGACAGCCCTAGGAGAGAGCTTGTCCAAACCGGGCGACAACTGATGGACAAATGCGACACACCCAAAGACACGAGGGGTAAGAATGAACGGCTCCTTGTCAGGATATATAAGTGAGAAAGGAACCTGTTCATTCAAGACAGATGAGGGCATACGATTTATAAGATAACATGCAGTAAGAACTGCATCACCCCAGTAGGTATACGGGACATGACTCTGAATGAGAAGGGACCTTGTAACGTCAAGAAGATGACGGTGTTTTCTTTCTGCAACCCCATTTTGTTGAGACGTATGAGCACAGGATGTTTGGTGAACAATCCCTTTTGAGGAGTAGTATTTGGCTAGATTGTTGGTGCACAACTCTAAGGCATTGTCAGTTCTCATAATTTTGACAGTTGTGGAAAAAACATTCTGAATCTCATTTAGAAAGTGAATAATAATATCTCCAGCTTCAGACTTATTTTTCATTAGAAATACCCATGATGCTCTAGAAAAATCATCCACAAAAACAATATAAAACCTGTGCCCCTGATGATCGGGAACACGACTCGGACCCCAGACGTCGACATGAAACAACTCAAACTTGGAGTTAGTACTCCGACCTTGACTACTGGGAAAAGAAGACCTGTGATGTTTTCCCAACTGACACGCCTCACACTGAACAGTTGTGTGAGGCATACTATAGGGTAGGACTAGACGCAACTTCTGAAGCGGTAAATGACCGAAGCGCAGATGCCACAGGAGAGGAGATACTTGTTCTGCGGAGGAGGCTGTGATTCCGGCAAACGGATTCTGGTTTAGACGATAAAGGCCTCCTTGCTCATAGCCATGACCAATCACGTTGCCCGTACGGATGTCCTGAAAAATCAAAGAAGATGAATCAAAAATAGCTCGACAATGAAGATCCTTCGTAATCTGACTAATCGACAACAGATTCATGGAAAAATGCGGTGCATGCAAAACATTCTTGAGCTGCATCGAGGATGTCAATGTAATCTCCCCCTGACCCGTGATAGGGGAATGAGTGCCATTGGCGATCACTACTGTCCGTCCTGGAGGAATCTGAGTATATCCTGTAAGTAGACTCTGGTCGCCACATAGGTGATGTGTAGCGCCCGAGTCCATGATCCACGGCAATGTATCTGATCTACTACTGTGAAGAGCAAGTGTACTACCTGAAGTACTCGTAGAGGCAGAAGCTGAAGCAGCGGCATCAGTATGATTCTCTGTCGGAGGTGCTGGGCCAGATGGTGGTATAATACCCCTAAGACGGGCAACCAGATCATCAAATCGTTGGTCCAGGGTAGATGCAGACGGGGGCTCTATCTGCTCAGCGGCTCGTGCAGATGCAGGAAATCCATGCTTTGAGTAGCATGTGTCTCATTCTTCGCCTGGGAATATGTCGCTGCTAGGATATCCCACATGTCTTTGGCTGTGGGTTGATGTAGAATATCATTGGCGATCTCAATAGCCAATGTGCCAGATAGCCACACCTTTGCATATGCGTCGTCGGCCTCCCATGAGGCATGGACTCCAGTCTTCTCTGTAGGCTCGGGCTCTGTGAGAATATGCTTCTTGCCCGTGGACTTCATCATACTCATGAACTGCATTGCCCACAGTTCATAGTTCGTACCATCCATCTTGACAATGGGCGCTGGACCACGAAATGCGCCCATGGACGGGATATCTGCCTTACTCTCTGACATACTGGATACGGAAGACTGGAGCGAACTGCAATGAAGAATACTCGTCTACAAAGACATAGACGGGATTAGTTGCATGTGTAGACTTCAAGCAACTAATCCCATGTTGATTTTCTGGGGCTTAGGGTTGAAAAACCGTGCACACGCACGCTAGCTACCAGACCTGACGCACTGGATGTGCGTCAATGCGCGGCTGGATGTGCGCCTGTGTGCTCCGATGTGCACCGATGTGCGCAGATGTGCGCCTGTGTGCGCAGATGTGCGCAGATGTGCGCAGATGTGCGCAGATGTGCACTAATGTGCACTGATGTGCACAGGTGCGCGTTGATGCGCCTGGTGCACTGATGCGCGCCGATGTGCGCTTATGAGCGCTGGAGAGGGCGCTGGAGATCCCGCTGCAGATCCACCTTGATGCGCCGGAGAAGGGGCACCTTGGTGCGCTAGAGGTGTGCGCTGGAGATGTGCGCCTGAGAAGAAGCGCCTTGGTGCGCCGGAGAAGGCGCTGGAGATGTGCGCCTTGGGAAGGGGCGGCGCCGATCTGCGGAGAGAAGAGGAGAGAGAGAGAGAGGGCCGGCGGGTAGGGTTAGGGTTAGGGTTCCAGGAACTCCGGTCTAGGACCGTCGCTCTGATACCATGTTGGGAAAAGTGAAAGAGATAGTCTATTCCATAGCCCTAGGCTCTCTTATATAGGAGAGTAGCCTATGGGTAAATTACATAAAGAGAATGACAAGAAAATAAAATAACAAAAATAGACAAGTACAGCATATGCGTCAACATTTACTGTTACTCACTGCTCAAATCTAATTCAAAATTTTGAATTAAAAATAACATCACTATGAATAGGTTGTGACAAATACCTAGATCTACAGTCGTGAGATATTGAGAATGGAGTATGAAATCAAGTACGTCGGTATAATGATAAATCAGTGATAAAAATTAATTGTGATGGTCATGGTGACTCATAAACCTGACCGAGTTAGGAAGCCCAGTTAGGGTAGCAGCTGCCTAGTGTGCGGGTCTAGGATCCCAATCCTTTGTACGATTTTTATGCGAGCTCGCAGTGTTTTTACATTTTGTAGGGACTCAGGTTTTTAACCAGTTCTGTTGACCCTGTGTTCGTAGGGTACCTAGGCTAGGGAACCCTCAATTTTGATTTTACTTTATGAGCTCGTTTGCTCGTACCGGTCGGGGCGGTTTTTGGAGTGACTCTTCTGGAGAGTCTCCCACCCGTCTCAGGGGCGTAGTTTTGGAGTAGGCCTAGCCCTCTACTGGAACGCACTTCTATTTAGAGGGTGAGACGGAAGAGTCTCTTAGGAGGCTTCCTCACCGCTTGAGTTTTGGATACTATTCCGCCAGTAGGTCGTGGTGAAGAAAAGATCGTTATCAACTGGAGTTGAGGTTGGTTGCAGTTGAGTTTGGTCACAGTTGAGCTTGACTACAGTTGAGTTTAGTTACTATTGAGTTGGTACTGTTCTAGAGATTGTTTGCTTTTGAGACAAAAATCATCAATCATCATCCATCATCAATCTTCAACATTTGATCAAAATTTAGATCTACTATTACAGATGTTAAGAGAAGAAAGTGGACATGTCGGGAACTTAATTAGGATACATTATACTCCACCGCATGTCTACGGAGGCACCCCAACCCTAAGGTATTCTTCACGCCTTAGAGTCATAGTGTGAGGTCATACTCAGGCCAAGACCACACACTATCCACTAAGCTTGAGAATTTGACATAGACAAAGATCAGATCAGAGACTTATCATCTACAATCCTAAGATCCATCAACATGAGTCATAAGGTATAAAAGATAATAACCTACTAATGGTTCATATAATTAATATATGAAATGTATATATGGAAAGTTATGGGGTGATGGATGAACAGGGGATATACAAAACAACTTGAAAACTCACTTTATTCAAGTAGCTTGCTAAATTTAACTATCGTTACCTAACTTGCATCTTTTTTAAACTGTGGAAAGGATTGAAATGAAAAGTATTATTCACCGTAGTCCTAGAGCTCTCTTATATAGGAGAAAAGCTCTATGGAAAAATTACATAGATAGCCGAAAGAAAGGGAAAATTACAGGATAACAAATAAAGAGATAAATATCTCAACAGTCCCCCTCAAGCTGGAGCATAAATATCTATCATGCTCAGCTTGGAACAACAACGATGAAACAGTCCCTTTGCAAGAGCTTTGGTGAACATGTCAGCAATCTGATCCCTGAAGCAACATGAGAAGTGAATATAAACCCCTTTTGAATCAAATCACGGGTATTATGGCAGTCAACCTCAATGTGCTTTGTTCTTTCATGAAATGCATAATTATTAGCTATAAATAGCGCAGCTTGATTATCACATTTTAGGAGCATAGAAAGAGGCACCTCCATAGTTAGGTCAGTCAGAACGAACTTGACCCACATCATTTCTGTGCTCCCTTGGGCCATTGCCCTATACTCTGATTCAGCGCTAGATATGGCCACAACCGTCTATTTCTTGCTCTTCCATGAAACCAACGAGCTGCCTACAAACACAGTGAAGCCTGAAGTTGACTTCCTATCCTTGGGACACCAATCTCTGCATCCACACATCCTGACACTGCCAGGGTTGTGTCTCTCCTAAATAGAAGTCCTGCACCTGGAGAAGATTTGAGATATCTCAAGATCATGTTGATTGCATCCATGTGAGTCGGCTTGGATTGCTCCATAAAATGGCTAACCCTGCTGACAGCAAACGATATATCAAGCCTGGTAATAGTGGCATACAATAGCTTCCCTACCAGCTCTATGTAATGTCTCTTATCCACCTCTGCAGAATCGTCATCATATAGCCGAGCATTGGGATCCATTGGAGTAGTAGCAGGTCTACATCCTGTCATACTCGTCTCAGAAAGGAGATCAATGACGTATTTCCTTTGCTTCATTACCATTTCCTGCTAGTTTCTTGCACATTCTAGTCCAAGAAAATACCTCAGCTTACCAAGAGCCTTGGTCACGAACTGATGTCCAAGAAAATCCTTGGCTGCCTGAATTACTTCGTTATCACTGCATATGACAACAATATCATCCACATAAACCAAAATAGCAACAATACCTTTCTAGGTTCTCTTAACAAAAAGAGAATGATATGCAGCAGATCTGGCAAAGCCCTGTAGTTCAATCAACTCTGAGAGCTTCTGAAACCAAGTCCTCGGACTCTGCTTATGGCCATATATGGCCTTATAAAGTTTACACACCATACTAGACTCCCCCTTAACAGTAAACCCTGGTGGTTGCTGCTTATACACTTCTTCTTACAAGTCTCCCTCCATACAAGAAAGCATTCTTGACATCTAATTGGACAAGTGGCCAGTCCATCACCACAACAACGACAATAAGAATGCGGAGTGTAGAGTGTCACGCGACAGGAGAAAAGGTGTCTTGATAGTCCACCCCATAAGTTTGGGCGAATCCATGAGCAACCAACCAGGCCTTGTATCTGTCCACGGAATCGTTTGCACGGTGTTTAATGGTAAACAGTCATTTACTGCCAACAACAGAAGCACCTGGGGGAGTGGAGACGATACCCCACGTACCTCGAGACTGTAAGGCGGCCATCTCCTCTTCCATAGCAAGATGCCAAGGACCACTCTGTAATGCCTCCTGATAGGACCTCGGTATCTGAACCGCTGATAAGGCACAACAAACCTCTAAAAGTCGCCAGATAGTCGTGCCAAAGAGACATGAGAAGAAAGAGGATGCATCGTACATGCACGCCTCTTCCGTCGTACAACAATAGGCACATCCAGGTCCATTGTATCCTCAGAAGGAGTATCATCTATAACATCTTGCACACTCAAATCACCAGTGCCATCAGATGAACACAAATGCTCATGACATACCTTGGGTGTGCTGGATGATGGTGGAGGCACATGAGCACGAGGCTGGCACTGGTAAACATGTGGAAAGAAAGTAAGTGTGGCAGGAGGTGGAGGAGGTGGTGGAGGAGGAGGTGGTGGTGGTGGATTGAGAGAGACGGGAGGTAGTGGCATGTAAACCACTTCTCCAAGCTCTAACGGAATGAGCTTGTCACCTGTAGGGGAGAAATACATGATGGATTCAAAGAAGGTGACATATGCACTAAAACAATACCTTCATCGAACAGGGTCAAAACAATGATACCCCTTTCGGGTATTGGAATACCCAACTAACACACACTTGACTGCTCTAGGAGAGAGCTTGTCAAGACCTGGAGACATCTGATGAACAAATGCAACGCATCCAAAAACATGAGGTGTGAGAGAGAAAAGATCCTTCTCGGGAAACGCAGTCGAGAAGGGAATCTTCTCCCCCAGAATCGATGAAGGCATACAATTCACCAAATAACACGCAATGAGAACATTGTCCCCCCAGTACGAGTGGGGAGCATAGCTCTGAATCAGAAGAGTCCTGGTGACATCCAAGAGATGGCGATGTTTCCTCTCAGCCACCCCATTCTGTTGGGACATATATGCACAAGATGTATGATGCACAATACCATAGGATCTATGAAATTGAGAAAGTTGTGTACTGCAGAATTCGAGTGCATTATCAAAACGTGTATACTTGACATTTGCAGAAAAAACTTTCCTTATTTCATTAATAAAAGACTGAATGATAGGACTAGCATCAGACTTGTTCTTAAGCAGAAAAACCCAAGACAATTTAGAAAACTCATCAACATCAACAAGATAAAATCGATATCCCTGAAGTTCAGGATCACGACTGGGACCCCAAATATCCAAATAAATCAACACAAAAAGACTATGACTATTTTAACCTTGACGACTCTGGAATGAGGACCTATGATGCTTCCCAAGTTGGTAGGCCTCGCATTGAAAAGTAGAGCAAGGAGAGATCGGAAGAAGAACACGACGCAGCTTTTGCAAAGGAAGATGACTAAAATGGAGATGCCACATATACGGAGAGACAGATCAAGTGCGAAGAGAGGAGACCAAGCATACGGAGATTGCACCAGTCTGTATAGGACTCCTTGCTCACGGCCAAAACCAATCACCCTGTCCGTTATTATGTCCTGAAACACAAGAGCAGAAGGGTCAAATTGGCACGACAATGCAAATCCTTGGTGAATTGACTAATAGATAATAAATTCATAGAGAATTCAAGAGTGTAAAGGACATTCTGAAGTTGTATTTCAGGGGTTAGCTGCACCTCCCCCTGACCAGTAATGGAGGAGTGTGTCCCATCAGCTATCACAACAGATATGCCTGACTGAGTTGGGCTATAAGTAATAAACTGCCCTCTGTCACCACAAACATGATGGAATGCTCTTGAATTTATAATCCACTCCGACAAGTCTGCCTTGCAACAGCTTGTCAAAGTATATGATATACCTGAGATGTAGAGGCGGAGGTTGCTAACTCTAATGATCCTGACGGAGAGCTAGTTGACCCAGGAGAAGGCATAATCTCCCAGAGTCATGCTACCAACTCATCAAATCTCTGAGCAGATACAGACAAAGAACTGCTACTCTGTTGAACATGTTCTGCAACACGTGCTGAAGCGGGAAACACATGATTAGAATAGCATATTTCCTCAAAATGACCTAGCCTGTGACAGTAGGTGCACGGCTGACGAGGGGTCGACTGCCCCCTCCTCTTCCACGACCACCTCGGCCACGGAATTGTGTAGGGCCCCCTACCACGAGATGCTGCCATAGCTGAAGAAGTCTGAGAGACCTGAGTGCCACATGGAGATATGGAGAGCATGCTCAGCTTGTGATATGCCTCCTCCGTTGAGGGTATAGTGGCATCAGTAAGAATCTGTGCCCTAGCAGCATCATACTCAGAGTCAAGTGCCGCAAGAAATACTCCAGTCATCACCGAATCCCGATATACCTTGAGTTGCTCTGGTGTGGCAGTCAAGGGAATGTAACCATGCAACTTCTCAAACATACCCGTAAAGACATGCAAAGGGTATGGAGAGGGCGACCATTCTACTTTGACATGAAGATGTCATGTTGCAGCTGCAGAATCTTCGACTTGTTCTTTGCTGGAGAGTATATAGCAGCAAGAATGTCCCACATAGCCTTGGTCGTGGGCTGACTTAATATATCATTTGCTATCTCCATGGACACCGTCCCGGAAAGCCATACGCGTGCATACGCGTCATCTGCCTCCCATGAGGCATTAACCCAATCTTGTCAACATGCTCCTCCTATGTGAGAATATGCTTATTGCCATTACATTGCATAAGACTCATGAACTGCATGGCCCACAGTTCATAGTTTGTTCCATCCATCTTCACAATGAGTGTTGGACCTTTGAAGGGCACCCAAGGATGAGACATCTGCTTTGTTGTCTGACATGATGACAACAATCTTCAAGATTGGGGTTGCAAACTGAAGTAACTATGTCTACACAGACATATAGGAAGATGGTTGTGGGTGTAGATTCATACCACAACTTCTTCCATCAATCAGAAAGTTACTTTTAAGTACCTAGGGTGGTTTTAGACGATCAAGACCACACCTTAGGAACCAAATCAGACTTATTCAAGGATGCAAGAACCAAGATAAGGCAGCCCTTCCAAACTCGAGCTTTCGGGGAATCAACCACGGTGTCCCTTGCGCACGAGGGCTGTAATGTCCGGTTGTAGCCGCGGATGGGCACCTGCGGGTGTCGTCAGCGGCCTGCTAGGGCAGCAGCCACGTGTCGTTGCCGCGGCCTATTATGGTGGTGGTGGCCTGCTGCTACGGTGGGCGGCGGCCTGCTGCTGCGGGCGGGCGTCGGTTGGTTGCCGCGTGGAGGTCTAGGGTTTTGGTGGGGTGTGGAACTCTAGGGCACAGGCTTCGGTCTAAGATCGTTGCTCTGATATCATGTGGAAAGGATTGAAATGAAAAGTATTATTCACCGTAGCCCTAGAGCTCTCTTATATAGGAGAAAAGCTCTATGGGAAAATTACATAGATAGTCGAAAGAAAGGGAAAATTACATGATAACAAATAAAGAGATATAAATATCTCAACATAAACCACTGAAATACTTGCTTTATTTTTAATAAATTTTGGTTGTACCAACATTTGTTGGCATTTTTCTTGTTCATGTCATGTATGGCAGGCAAAGCGCCTGCATCGCAGTAGATTGACAGTTGACTACGAGCTTCCGCAGATACTCTCGATGGTACACATATTATAATTTTTGTACAAGATAATGTAAATATCTTTCTTTCTTTTCTGTTACATTTAAGATATATGTACATAATGCAGTTCCTTTTATTACATGTAACTATATATGAAAATTTAATGCAATATGAACTGGTGACACATTTGTTGTTCTGTGGTTCTTTACATTATTGGGAATGTCATTCGAAATGCGAAAAAATTCTCTAAATTTCAGTAACCTAATGCGATCGATAAGCGAATATAATATTGTGATGCTGTGTAAATGGGTATCCCGAATCTGCGGGGGTTACAGTTTGGTATCAAAGCAGTGGTACCCCGCACATACATTCGCAGTATAAAATTCCGATCGCATTAAGTTCTCGAATAGCGACAGTTCTCCGACTTCTCGTGAGTCCGAGAGGGAAATATGACATTCAAATTCAATAACCACATGTCACCAATTGCAACTAATATTCATATAGTATCCCGAGAAGAGAAGTACAGTTATAAATGTCAGGGAACATCAACTATTATGACTAATAATATTGATTCTCGTACAGAACCATGACATCCAGAGCTGGCTAGGAGATGACGAATCGTTTAGAGCGCATCTTGACCGCTCTCACTGACCTCCGGCAGCAGCCTGCTATGCGAGGTCCACAGAACTAGATTTTAGCTCAGCAGACGGAGATCGCATAAAGGCAGACTGACATAGAGATGAGATTCGATGAGCTCTCTGATTACACTTACCATCCATCTCAGGACGGAACACGACAGGACCAGCCTCAGTCTGTTGAGGTACAACAGCCTCAATTTGGTAATCTACATGAGGAGATGCCAGCACATAGAGCCGAGGATGGAGATCATGACAGGGAGCAGGACCCTATACCTTTTGCCGACGAGTTTGCACCCAATAACTCTATCATTCATAGAATCATAGGCATCAGTCGATATTTACTTCCTATCAGCAAGCTAATGTGTCCATGTTTCAGGGCACCGAGATATCCGATGAGGCCGAGTAGTGGCCGGAGAGGATAATGAAGGTACTTCGAATGATTCACGCACCACGAGACTCGTGGTTATCTTTTATGGAATATTTACTGACAGCATTCACCGAGAGATAGTGGGAGGCGACAGTTTCTGAGATGGGACTCGAGCCCACATGGTACGATTTCGAGACAAGATTCAGATCCCACTTCTTTTCTGGGAAGTGGAAGGAGTCCTAGTGCCGATTATTCACAGATCTTCGACAAGGGCGCATGACAACCATGTAGTACTTTGTTCGTTACACCGAGCTGTCACGAGACACGTCAGTAACCATTGCTTTTCTAGGTAAGAATCTAGAGAATCAGAGGTATGAGAGAAGAGGTGCAGGATAAGCTGGCGGGACTATATATCACTTCTATCTCCGAGGCTACTGATACAAAGGAGAAGTTTGAGGACATCAGAGAGTGATGCTTTGGGAGTTCGTCTGGAGCGGCACCTACGCCACAGTGATCATTTGGATCGATTCGACGATAGTTTCAGCAACAGAGGCCAGCTAGGCAGTTTCGTCCATCACAGCCGCAGTGGCATTTTTAGGCGGTGCTCGCTCATCTCCAACGACTACTTTAAGAGGAGCACTCGTCAGACTGGCACCAGTTCAACACGACCATCTGGGTCACAAAAAGTGGAGAGACCCCCAACAGGACCGGCTCGGATATTACCTAATATACAGCCGATCTCGATGGCTCCTTACCGCATTGCACCAGTTGAGTTGAGAGTGCTGAAGGTGCAGTTGCAGGAGTTACTTGACTTGGTTTTCGTGAGGCCGAGCACTTCACTATGGAGTGCTCCCGTTCTTTTTGTCAGGAAGAAGGATGGATCGATGAGATTGTGCATTGATTACAGACAGCTGAACAAGAGAACGGTGAAGAACCTTAGCCGTTCGGCCAAGCCACTGCCGCTAAGCGGTTGTTCGAGTTGTCCTCATTGCCTGCGAGGATTCAACAAAGACCGAAGGACCACCCAGGTCCTCAGCCCAAGCCTATTCGCCTCCGTCGTGTTCTTCAAATCTCAGGTAAGATCTCCTTCTTTGCTCGTTCTTCTTGTTTTCTCTTAATTAATTCGACGTGCATTCCCATTATCACCCTCAATTGATCCCCCTACAAGATCTGCCACACCTCCCTGACTTTCACGAGCCCTCCATACCACTACCTCCCTTCCTCTATAGCCTCTGTCGCTTTGCCCCCTTTCTCCGCTATCAAGGCGGAGGAACCCACCTGGGACCTCAGCTTCTCCGCTCTTGTTGTCCCTCATTCCACTCACTACACACACAAACGTGCTTCGGCTATTTCTAACAACTGCAAGTGCATAATCCTTCAATGGTCGGAAGCTCCGACGTAGCTCCATTCTAAACAAGAGGCTCCAACGAGCCTCCATCGTTGCGCCACTCCGAACACCCTTGTTGATTCATGGATGATCGGTGACCTTCGTTAGCCCATTATGATAGTGTAGGGATCTTCCATGTAGCAACTAGCCGCCGGAGGAGAGATGGAGGGTTCGCTGGAGCCCATCCAAGTCCCCTGCAGTAGCGACGGTGTAGTTGATGGACAAGAGTCTACAGGTGCCATCGATCATTTTGATTGGACAGCCCTTGTTGGTCAATCAATCCTCAACACGAACCTCCGCGCTCGGAGGAGCCGAGCCACGTCGAAGCAACTTGGACCACCCACGTGGCCCGAGCCACCTGCCCCAAGCCAACCACCCCCACTCTCCCTGAGCCTCTGCGCGCGGTCTAAGCACGTGAGGGTTGGGGTAAATTGCAGTCGAGCCCGTGTAACTCTTCAAAATTGTAGCCAGGTCCAGGTCACGCGCTCCATGTGCAGCAAGGTTGCAAAAGTCGGTAGTCGGTACTTGGTCGGCTGGGTCACTGACTAACGATTAATCGGCAGTCGAGCGACTAGTCAGTTTTAGTCGGACTTAATCGGCTTTGAATTTTATGATTATTTTAAATATATAACTCATTTTTACACATATTTACGTAGATTTTGTACATTTTTATACTATAATAATAAAATAACAGAAGTAATTGAATTTAAGTAAAATATTAAGCATATTATGTTAAGTTTTCTTATAAAACATAAAAAACATAAAAAATATGGTATCTCTAAACAAAAATTGGTCGACTAGTGTGCCTAGTCGGAGTTAGTCGATACTCGGTTGGCCACCCCACTGACTAGACTAGTCAGACCTACTAGTCGAGCAAGTCGGACGACTTTTACAACATTGACGTGCAGCATCTGGGGAAAATTGCATGGGGGCCCAGTCGATTTTCTGAAATTGCAAAAATACCCCCCACACGTGGTTAAATTGCATGGACGCCACGTCGGGTTTTCTTATTTACAAAAATACCCCACCCAGGATCATTTTGATATAGTTTGGCATTTATTTCTCATATTTTTCTTTCATTTATGTCCTTGAACGCTTTTGTTTATATCTTGAACATATGGACTCTGTTTCAGTTGATTTCAATTTCATTTTGATGTTAATTTGATGCTTTACATGATGGCACGATTGATTTGACACATAGGTTAGAGTGCTATACTCAAATTATATTGTGTCTCTTTCTTATTCATTTATATGCCATTAATTGAACTTGGAGTAATTCTTGGAGCCTCAATTGAACATGAAATTAACCATAATTGCTCAATTATATAATTAATTTAAAGGTATATTTGTATACATTCATCTACTTACATTGCATTGCATGTTGTGGCATTTTACTCCTCAGTTTGATTTGCATAAAATTAAATAAAAAATGCATTCTTTTCATCCTTGCAACATGTAGCACATCGCATGCATTGCATCATTTTGTGCATATTATTTTGCATTGTCTGCACGTGGACCTTGGTAGAAAATTAATCACTTAATTTAAACATTGAAATTTGATTAATTATCGTAGAGGCTCGTGTCCCTATGTTTAATCTCGGTAGACTTTCCAAGTAAAATATTCCACACTTTAAAAAAATGTGATTTCCGCTAGATCTTTTTTTGCCTCATATACTACGATAAAATGTGACTCTTAAAGAGGCGAAAATGCAAATTATCAGGGAGACGATGTTGTTCTCTACCATCCTTGACCAAAAGCCATGGAGTTGATACCCGTCGCTAGGAGTTGCATGACCAGGGTACCGCTTAAGCTTAGGTGGTATAGGTTTCGTGGTGGTGGTGCCTAGACCTCTGATATCATAGTAGGTATTATTCTAATCACTTAATCTCACTGAAGATACATTTTGATGCATTAAGACGTAAGGTTGATGATAAACCCTACTGTTGGAGTATGTAATAAAGAGGTAATTGGATCTTGGAGAGATCTAATTACCTTCATTCATATTTAGTCTCACATGGATGAGTGGTGGGACTCCGATCTATCTGTGGGGCTATATAAGAAGCCCTACACCTCATGTATTTGTTGAGAAATTCCAATAGAAGATACGACACTTTGAGGCATTCTTCTGTGATTTCATCACGCTCCTTACGCGGTTACACTAAAGCATGAGTGTTCCATGTTTTGTATTTCTTTATTTTGACCGTTCTTATTCTGAAGTTACTTCTGCATTTATATTGCAATATGATATCAAAGTGGGCTCGATTCTAGGTTTTTCATTATTGAAAATTCATTATTATGATTGTGGAATTGTTGTTATGTTTGAGATTTATTAAAATCTGAGAATTCTAGAGTTTCCAATGAAACCCTAATTATGTATTTTTTGCTCTGCAATTATGTGTGATCATGTGCAAGTCTGAAGATTTTTCCACCGTCAATGCACCCGACGATTTGACCGGCATTCTTTTTTTTTTGAAAGCTCAAAAAAGGGGGAGACACACGATGGTGTTCACCCCAGTATAATATATTTAAAAAAGAACGAGATACTTACAGCGTGAGTGGGGGAAGAAGGGAGGAAGAGGGAGAGACCAAAGCAAAAACAAGGAATGCGACAACCGGCCCCGAGGCCCAACTATCTAGACCAATCAGCAATTAGGATGGTAGCCGCGGAAGTCACATTCTCCTCGTAGAAGCGCGCGCCCGAGAAGATGGAGTCGTTGCGAGCCCTCCAGATCGACCAAAGGCGCGCCAAGGGGCCCAGCAGATGCGAACGGGGTCTCCTTCTGTTGGCCCAAAGGATATTGCAGAAGTCTTCCGTATCGGCCGCACGAGCCCAAGCAACCTCGTCCCAAATCCGAGACACCGACGCACAAAGGAAGAACAGGTGGTCAGCCGATTCATCAGACACCCCACAGAGCTGGCACAGGATGCTGGGAGTGTGAAGGAAGGAGGCACAATGGTCACGAGTCATCAGCCTCCTATGCCGAAAAACCCAGAAGAAGAAGGTGATCCTAGCGGGCAAGCGGAGCCCCCAAAAGAGAGCACAGTCACGAACCAAGGAAGCATCCAGGGGGGTGGAGGCGGAAGCAAGGCATAGAAGGCCTTGTGAGAGGAGAACGGAGCATCCCTCCAAGCTCAGTGATCCCTCCCGCCAGAAGGGGAGGTGGAAGAGGAAAGAGCCTCCAGCAGGGAGGCCAGGTCGTTGGCGCGCTGGTCCGAAAGGATCCCCGAGAAAGCGGGGCACCAGCCGTCGTTGAGCCAGTAGTCGGCTATGGTGGCCAGGCGGTTAGACGCCAAGGAGAAAAGCCGCGGGAAGCGAGTCCGGAATGCGCCACTCCCCGTCCAGTCGTCCAGCCAGAATTTGAAGATAGTACCCGATCCCAGCACCGGAGTGAACAATGAGCAGTTCTTTTGATAAATATCAAAGATGTAGCGCCAAAAAGGGGAAGAGTGAACAGGGCAACTCCTGCGCATGAAGGAGTTCCAGTCCTCACCCAAAATCGCACGCAGCACGTTGCCAAAGAAAGAATCATCCTTGCCCCATATCTTAAGCACCCATTTCAAAAGCAGGGCCTCATTGACCCGATCCAAGGAGCGAACGCCAAGGCCGCCCAATCTCTTGGGCCGAGTAACCACATCCCAAGCAACCAAATGAATCCCTCGGCCGCTGCCGTCCGCCCGCCCCCACAAAAATCTTCGCATGCACTTTTCCAAACGTACCCGAACACCCACCGGGAACTTTCGAACTGAAAGGAAGTAGATGGGAATCTTCGCATGAACTTTTGACCGGCATTCTTCAAGAGCTGTTTGGGTTCACAGAACCCTATATTCTCCACTAAAATCGCTGCCAAGTTCATGTTCAACGGCAAGCAGACCATTGTCGTTGTTCGTTGATATGCTCAAGGTCTTTAGTGTGTTCTAGGGTTCCTTATGGAACCCTAATCTGCAACCCAACATCACCGCATCTCCAGTTTCAACAGTACCTTCGACCTCGGCGGTGACGCGGCCCCAGTAGGCACCTTGAGCCACACCGTCCAAAGCCAAAAAAGGAGAAAACATCCACGACGAGAAAGTTACAGCGTAGTTCCCAACGAAGAAGAATAAGGAGGAGGAGGTCGTGATGGAGCTCACTGCCTCTCCTCCATATCTTCAGTCTCCTTCCTAGGGGTGATGGTGCCATGGTGGCCCCGATCGCCCCAGCCTCTTCTTCCATACATGAGCCTCCCACGCGTAAAAACTTCTCCAAGCGATGCACCATGTGTGCGGCTGTGACCTCCAGGTGAAGAAGGTGGCGACGTCAAGAGCTACAGAGCCCACATGGGTGACATACGTTGGGGTTTCCATGGTGGGAACCCTAAATATTGCATAAGGTCGTGCCTATTTTTTCTCCTTCGACAATTTCAAAAGGTCAATGGCTCAAGTCATAGAAAAAAAGAAGGGAGGGGGAGGCAAAGGGCCTAACTACATGGAAACAAAAAAGGGACAAAAGGATAGGTTGTTATTGTTATGGACCTAAATGGGTCACTGTCATAGTTATAAAAAAAGAGGCAGGGGAAGTAGCATTTCAGAGCCCAATTGGGTCGTATCTTAAAAAAAACAAAAAAGAGGTTTTGAGCCCAATCGGGTTAGGTTGCAGCCAAAGAAAGAGAGACTGATTCAAAAAGAAAAGGGAGGAAAGCCAAAAAATGATAAATTGTTTTGAAAAAAGAGGAGAGAGTTTTTTAGGAAAAAAAGCAATCGTACAAAAAGAAGCCATATAAAAAATGGGGAGAGAATAGCCGGAAAAAAGAGAGAGGCTACAAAAAAAGAAAGAAAGATTTGCGAAAAAAAAGAGAGCACGAAAAATCGCATGTTTATGTTGATTCTCCCACCTTGATGATCCATGCTCTTATTCTATCAAGAATGGGAGAAAGGAGGAGTGAGAGAGGGCATATTCTTCTTCTTGAGATGTATCTACAGGACTTTTATTGCTCGTCCACGACTGACAGAACGACACTCCAAGCTATTACTGTTATCAATCGTCTTCACCATGCATCGACTGATAATCCACGCTAGACTTTTTCTTCTACCACGACTCTACTCCAAGCACGACCTGGTGTCGTAGTGACTACTACAAGCACAACTGAGGCTTTTCCCGATGACCTGAAAGTTGCAGATCCGTCTTCGAGCGAGGTCTTCTAGAAGCAACGGTTCTTCAAACAGGGTGTCTATATCCTCTTTTGAGTGGGGTGTCTCTATCTCTCTCTCTCAAATGTATTGAGTGAAGATGTGATGCATATTTTTTCTTTCGTTGCAAGCTGCAACTTTCTCAAGTCCAGCTTGAGGGAGAGTGTTGGAGCATGTAATAGAGAGGTAATTAGATCTCGCCAAGATCTAATTACATCTACTCGTGTTTGATCCCACATGGATGAGTGGTGGAACTCCGATCTGTCTGTGAGGCTATATAAGAAGACCCATACCCTTCGTATTAATTGAGAAATTCCAATAGAATATCCAACCTTCGAGACCTTCTGCGGTGGTTTCATCCCAAGGCCTTAAATGTCGGTTTCGATCACCATTTCGGTATCGACCAAAACAGAATTTCGATGGAATTTCGGTGGAATTTCGACCGAAATTTCGGTCATTTCGGTCATTTTTTGTACTAGGACCCCCATATTTCGGTCATTTCGGTCATTTCGGCTGAATTTCGATTTCGACTGGATATCGATATTCGATAGAAATTCGACCGAATTTCGCTGAAATTTGAGGTCATGTTTCATCCTGCACCTCACGGAGTAGGGTTCCGCATAAAACATAAGTGTTGTATGTTTTATATTTCTATATTTTGTTCGTTTTTGTTCTGATTTTGCTTTCGTATTTATATTTCAATAACTATTGTTAGAGTTATTGTATTTCTGTTTTATTTAAGTCTTGTAACCCTTCGGGATCCTTTATGTAAATCTCCCTTTTTTTGCTTTCTAGGGTTTCTCTCTATATGAAACCTTAGACTCATGGAATAAATACAACAATTCATTTTTTCCCATATATGGTATTAGAGACGCGATCCTAGACCGGTGTTCTGACCTAAATCCCACAGACACCGCAAGCTATGCTCGTGCACACCCTCCTCTTGCCCAAGGGTCCTACGCCGGCACCCTTGCACCACCACAACACCGTCGTGCCACCTCTGGATGACTGCAAACGATCCTAGGGCACCCCCAGCAGCCTGCTTGAGTGCCTCCAGCTCTCATAGGGTGCCACACAAGGCAGTTGAACCTCCATCAACCCCTCCTACGGCAGCGCCAACCCTTGTAAGGTCTCCGCCAAGGCCTCCAAGGCCACCACCCAGACCTGTTGGGCCTACGTCAGGCCTTCAAGGCCTCCTAAGGCTCCATCCAGATCTGTTGAGCCTCCACCAGGGCCTCTAAGGCCTCCTAGGACGTCGATAAGGCCTGTAAGGCCTCCTAGGGCCTCACTCAGATCTGTTAGGCCTCCGCCAAGGTCACTGCCAGCCCTCCTTGGTCTTTGACAAGACCTCCGTGGACCTCCTGATTTGTTATGCAAAGCTTTTTCAAACCTCCTGCATGCCCAAACGTGATTTCTATGGCAATTTTCAGCCATTATATGCATACTTGAATACAACAGGACTTTTTTGATCTCTTTATCTAACCACCATGGCATCATTTCCTACTGAGACAAAGTCCTTGTATACTTCGTCATCTATGATGGTATAAGGTACTTTTATAAGACTTAAGGGCACAGAAAACTTCGTGCTCTAGTCTCGTTCTTTTAAGGAGTTCATTGATGGTCGTTCCAAGTGATACATGACTTGGAACGACTATTAGGTCATCACCTGAATGACCAACAACGTTGAAGCACATATTGCATAAAACCTGCTTTTCAAAGACACAACAAAGGAGATGTGAGATGATCTTGAGCAGACATACTCTCAGAAGTCAACTAAGTCCCACCTTGTTGTCAGCTACAGGCACATCTGATTTGCATCTCTGGGTGACTCTACCCTAGTCGAGTACTACAGACATCTCACCAGTCTGTATGAGGAGCTTGCGATCTTTTAGCCTTCCTATTGTACCAAATAGGCAAGGAATGTTTGGATTGGCATGTATATCGTCTTCTTGATGGATTGCATCCTAGATATGAAGTAGTGAAGGTGAAATTTTTGACATCGGACACCCTATCATCGAAGAAGATCATATTTGGATGACTCAAAGAACTGAAGACATATGTTGCACAACCTTCTACTATATTTCTCGTAGAGAACATGGCCCACATAGCATCATCTTGGAGAAGAGGATGATACAACTTCCGAGGAGGTTGTGGTCGTGGCTTTGGCCGTGGTCGTGGATGTAACTTTGGCCATACGATGACCTAGGTCGTGGTCGTGGATGAGATACTACCGCTCCTCAGTACCCACAGTGCATTCACTATGGTCGTTGGAATCATATGCCCGAATGATGCTAGCAAAAGTTTGGCTTACCTCCTCATCTAGCCAATAATGCCTATGAGAAAGCCTACGATGCTGCATAGGCGTCTTCTGATCCAGATTCCAGTGGACAGACGGTCCAACTCAATGCGTCCAATAACTCACATCTGATGCAGATCCTGTAGACACATGGGCCCGCTCACTCTACCAGTAAGACTACCACTGTTGCTTTGACTACCACTTCAAGTACAATAGCCAACTCTGCAATCACTATTGCTCCTGCTTGGATCACTGACTCTAAAGTCTCTACTTATCTGACAGGAGAAGGTAGCCTACTAACCTTCTCCAAATCCTCTTCATCAGTGAAGACGGTTCGAGTCACCAATGAGGCTCACTCGCCTATTACTACTATCGGATTTGTGGAGTTCTCCTCCTAGATCTAACTTGCTAGGGTTCATTGTGCTCCTGATTTCCCTCTCATCTTATTGCTTATTCATAAGCTTTGTATTGAGATTAATTGACATGTGATATTTGATGAATTTTGTTTCTATTTACATGACATTCGGACAATGCTGATTTTTGGTAGGGGCATGAGAAGAATGGCTTCTATTATCTTGACATTCACTCGGATTCTAAGTTTGTTGGTGATGCATCCATCTCTGAAGACTCATTCCTATGGCATCTGCACCTTAGGCATCCTTCTGCCAAGGCAATCTCTATGATGTTCCTTGAACTCTCTACCCTGAAGCCCTTACAGTGTAAGGTGTGTGAGTTCGGAAAACATCATTGAGCTTCTTTTCTTGTTCGTGATGAGTCACGTCATACCACACTTTTGGCTTAGTTCATTATGATGTATGGAGACATTATCTTGTCCGAACTTGAGTGGTCATAAATATTTTATTGTCTTTGTGGATGATTTTAGTAGATCCTCTTGGGTATATCTAATAAAGGAACGTTCGGAGATTAATAAGATTTTCAAGAATTTCTTTCAATATGTCAACTTCTTTCTCTGCCCTTGTTCAAATTATTCGAACTATAATACTCTTGAGTTCATCCAACATGACTTAACGTCTTTCTTTGCCTTCTAGGGGATTGTTTATCAAACATCATGTCTGTATACCTATCAGAAAATGGGGTAGTGAAAAGGAAACTCGGACATCTTCTTGATATTGCTATGTCTCTACTTACTCAGATGAATGTTCCCAAGTACTATTGGAGGGATGTCATCCTTACTGTTGTTCATCTCATAAATAGGATTCCATCTTCTGCCCTAAAGGGGGCACTCCTTTCTCTCTACTATATCCCAATGAGTCTCCTTTTTGCCATTGAGGATTTTTAGTGCATTATGTTTGTTCACAACTTCCACGTTGCTGACAAATTGTCACCTATGGCCATCAATTGCATCTTTCTTGGGTACTCTCGTACTCGGAAAGGCTATCGGTGCTATAATTCTGTTCGGGGTCAATACTCCCGCAGATGTTAGTTTCGTTGAGCAGACTAGTTTCTCTATACAGATCGTGGGTGACATCCCTTTGGATCTACCACCTCTATTGATTGTCTATAAATACAAGCACACAACTGCACCTGCTTATGTACCTCTGCATATCCCTTTTTCACGGGATGATATGCCCTCTTCCATTGCTCCCACCACTACTACCATGGATGTGTATGAGGAGCTTCCTCTAGTTCTCCGCAAACAAAAATGGCAATGTACTCACCCTATGTCACAGTTTACTTCTACTGATGATTTATCTAGCTGTGACAAGAGGTTTACAGATGTCCAGTCATTTCGTTCTCAGGGATCATCATAATGCACTGCGGGGTTATGATTGCGGCAAGTCATGGATGAGGAGATGCATTCCCTTACCTCTCGCAGCACGTGGGATCTTATGCAGTGTCCCCTCGAGAGTCCGTCCTATGGTATGCAAATGGGTTTTCACGATCAAATAGTTGCATGATGGGTCTATTGACATATTGGAAGCCATATTAGTTACAAAAAGCTTCATACAGACTTATGGGGTTGATTACTACGACTACTAGACCTCTCCAGTTGCCAGAATGGAGTCCATACACACCATTCTTTTTGTTACCAATAATAAAGCATGACCCATCTTTCAACATGATGTGAACACATTTCTCTATGGTGACCTCAAGGAGGCGGTTTATATGATGCATCCGTCGATTTACGTTGTCAAGGGGGAATGTGTATGCCGACTATGTAATGCCATCTATGCATGAAGCAAAGCATTCGAGCATGGTTTGACAGATTTACCACTGAGATCAACATTCTTGGCTTTCAGAGGACAACATCTGACTATTATGTCTTCATCGGATGACGGTCTACTAGCATTGTTATACTTGGTGTCTATGTTGACGATATGGTTGTCATTGGAGACGACAAAGCTGGCATTTCATAGACCAAGACCTTCCTCTAAAAGGTCTTTGTCATGAAGGATCTTGGCCAACTCCGTTACTCTCTTGGCATTAAGGTCATACGCACTATAGAGGGACTCCATCTCTCGCAGAGGAAGTATTACCTAGACATTCTTACTGAAGCTGGACTACTTGGATGCAAGCCATCTGGTATTCTTGCAGAAGTGAGGAAACATTCCACATCTATTGATCATGCATTTGAGGATATACACGGTATAGAAGTCTCGTGGGTAAACTTCTCTATCTCACTGTTATTAGGCCAGATATCTCATATGTTGTGAGCAGAGGCAACCAACACATAAACAGACTCCTTTGCAGTCGTTGGTAAAATGTTCTTCGGATTCTTCGATATTTGAAGGAATCTCCCGATCGTGGACTCTTCTATGGGGTCAATGGTCACATGATGTCTCCATCTACATAGATGTTAACTATGCCAATTCGTCTGAGGATCGTCGATTCACTACAGGCTATACCATGCTCGTTGGGGGTAACCTAGTTATTTGGCGAAGCAAGAAGCAAACATTGATCTCCAGATCGAGTGTAGAGGCAGAATACAGGGCAATCGCTCAAGCTACTTGTGAGACCACATGGCGTGTCTCCTTTTTATAGGAACTTAGACTTTCAGTTAATACTCATGTACCTTTATACTGTGACAACAAGAAGTGGACCAAGTACATTAAGGTTGACTGTCACTTCGTTCGTGATGTTGTACGAGGAGAAAGGATCATTACTCCACGCATCTCCACTAAGCTTCAGCTTGCAGACATCTTCACGAAGGCACTACCAAAGTAACATATCTCGTGTTTGATTTCCAAGTTGGGCATGAATGCTCCAACTTGAGGTTGAGTATGAGTTATTGTATTTCTATTTTATTTGAGTCATGACACCTTTCGGGGTCTTTCATGTAAACCCTAGACTCATGGCATAAACACACAGATTCATTCTCTTCTCTACACTTACAAACATTTGTATGTGTGTTTATGCACATACCCTTAAAATCCATGAATCACACTATTTGAGATAATAATTAAAGGACTAAATCAAAGCAAACTTGTTTACAAAACAATCCCCAAGCTATAAGATATTTACTTTTTTATCCTTCTTCGCATACCTTCTCTCTTCCTCCCCATCCCTTTCTTTCTATCTCATTGGATCATTTTCAACGACTAGGACTAATACTACTATTACTATGACGACTACATAGTTTTACTCCTCATGGTCAGTGAATAGTTTCATCAATGAATAAACATATTTGTAGACATTTGACTTTCCTGGATGATGATGACACGTAGATTGATTGCACATGATGAAATTGTCCTATTATAAGAATGGTGGATTATTAAATGATGACTTAATAATCATTTTATAGTTGATATTGATTCTTACTGGACCAAAATCAAACAAGTTGTCATATCAATATTCCTTAATACAAAGTCTGATCTAAACTCGAGTCTGCAAATGTAATGAACTAGTTAATTTCCAGTTTTCCATTTTAATTAAGGGATTTTTACCCGGCAAACCCTATAAACTTTGCCAATCACCTCTACGACCTTTGAAACAACCTAATTCCCCCCTCGACCCCGTAAACTTGTCAACTCTTATCCCATGAACCCTCCGGGTAATATGTTTTAAGCCCATGGGGGTTCTTGGGGTAATTTACAGGGTCGATGGGGTAATTACGTTGTGCAAAAGGTCGTAGAGGCATTTTAAAACGTTTATAGGGTCTGCTGGGTAAAAATCCCTTTAACTAAACGCATGCAAGTCTCAACTCCATTTTAACATCCTTGTTTAAATATCGAATATTTGAAGGATAATGTGTTATGCATATGCCTACCAAGATAAAGAGGTAACGGCTTTGTATCATTATTCAACTTAGAAAATTTTCTAATGCTTACTCTCAAAGGATAATGTGGTATACAATCTACATAAGAAGAGGGGTTCTATGCAACGGACAAAAAACAGTGATCATTCAATTTTCTGAAACGTTCTTATGAATCGCATATGTTATTTCTTAGGAGATGATGACAATGAACACGATTACGATGAGAGGATAACAGTCTTAGTCAACGTCATCAGTGTGGACATTAACTCAATCTAACTTGCAAATCAACTGTCACGTGAATATAAAATACAGAATTCAAAACTGTGGGTTTCTTTGATGGAGTCGTGCTGTGGAAAAGAGGGTTTGGAGTTGGAAGGGCTGGGAGGAAGATAACCACCACTGTTGGATTTTCCCAAAGATGCATGTCATTTATCCTGGGCTTTCATGAACCCCTACTAAACTCTTCGATGTTTAACGTACATTATTACAAGTGGTATAAATGTTGTCAAATCGAATAAAATGAAATTTCTTTATTCTTAAACATGTGTTACATATTGCTATTGAATACTGATAGGGTATGCAATAAAGTGACGAACCGTGAGAGGCTCTCCCATGTAAAAATGCCAGACCTCGGCCGATGGAATGCGGTGAAGATGTGAAACAGTTCCAGATGGCAGCAAGAAATAAATGGCTGTGCTGACAGGACGATCCACTTTGTCTGCATAAAACTCCAGTGAGAATCAAGAGACCACAAAAGATTAGTAGAATAGAAAGTGACAAATTAGGGTGAAAAGCACATTATAGCAACAAAATCTTACACAAGGCAACCAGATATGCAGCTTAGTGCAGGCTGGCATAGAAATGGGATAACAAATTCAGCAAACATGTTCATGACTTCGAAATTTTTAAGCTTCTATAATACATGTTTACTTCTATATTTTTACTTTTTAATTATATGATACTTAAAGTTGTAGAAAAGATTCAAGAAAATAAAAACAAGACATTATAGGAAAATTGTGAAAAAAAAAGGAAAACGATCCACCAAAAATAAAAAAGAAAATTAACGAAAAGAGAGAGGAGAAGCTTGTTGTGCACTCATTCATTTCTTCTCCCAACTTATCGGCTATCTTCGTGATCCCAAGAAGTACATGAGTAAGGAGAGTATCTTTCCGACTCTACCTTTCATCAAGGTCTCCAAAGAAAGACTATTGTCCATCCCTGTGAAGAAGATGAGACTCATATATTGTTGCAAGATATATTTATCTTTCTTTATCTTTTATGTATTTTCTGTTTCTTTTTTCTTTATTCTATAATTTGCCCTTTAGGGTTTTTCTTCTCTAGACTATTGTCCATCCCTGTGAAGAAGATGAGACTCATATATTGTTGCAAGATATATTTATCTTTCTTTATCTTTTATGTATTTTCCGTTTCTTTTTTCTTTATTCTATAATTTGCCCTTTAGGGTTTTTCTTCTCTATATAAAAGAACCATATGGCCTCATGAAGGAACAACTATTATTCATGCAGCTCAGTATTTGCCTTACTTTTACACTCACGGATTTGTTGTGGGCCTCTCATCTATGGAGATTCACGAACATATCAGAAGGCTATGCGAGACAATAAATGGTGTCTAACTATGGAGGAGGAGATGGCAACATTCCAGTCTCATGGCACATGGAGTTTAGTTATTGCCCCTGCAGTGGCATTTGTAGTTATGCAAATGGGTATTTATAGTGAAGCGTCGTATAGATGGCAAGGTCAATCGCTACAAAGCTAGGCTCGTGGGTTCACCCAAACCTACGGGGTGGATTATCATGACATGCTCTCTGCAATGGCCTATCATTCTACTCTTCGAATCCTTCTCTCGGTTGCATTGGGACGAAATTAGCCCCTAGAATACTTTTCTATATGGTTATATGCAAGAAGTATATATGCAGCAACCAACGGGGCCAATTTCGTAGAAAAGTATATATGCACCAACATGACACTCTATATGGTGCAGATTGTGGTTGCTAGATCTAATGTAGAGCCAGAGTACATAGTCATGACGAAGCGAGCGCTGAGATGATGTGGACCAGATCCATTTTAACAGACTTAGTCGTTGATGCATATCTTTTTATGTAGTTGCAATGTGACAATCAAGCTGCTTGTTGCATTGCCAACAACTCTGCCTTCCATGAGAGGACCAAACACATTAAGGTAGTATGACGCTTGCGGATCCAAGTTATCCATTTACATAGCACTTGCAGTATTATTTTCGATATCGGTCGCATTAGGTTACTGAAATTTAGAGAAAAAATTTTGCATTTCGAATGACAATCGCAATAATGTAAACAAACATAAATTTAACACAAGTGTCACCCATTAATATTGCATTAATTTTCATATACAGTTACATGTAATAAAAGAAACTAAAAGATTGCACATACATCCCAAAATGTAACAGAAGAGAAAGAAAAGCATTACATTATCTTGTACAAAATCTATAACGTGTGTACCGTAACAGAAACTGCGAAAGCTTAGTGTTCAACTACCAATCTACTGAGATGCAGGTGCTTTACCCGTCATTTATGTTTGGAAGAAAAGACTTCAACAAAGGTTGAATACAATCTAGCATTTAAAAAATAACATGTAATTTAGTAGTTTCAAAAGAAGGCAAGTATATTGATGTTGATATTTAAATTTAACAAGTTACTTGCGTGAAAATCGATTTTTAAGTTGTTATGTATGTTATGTGAATACCACGATCACCCATCACCCCATAACTTTCCATAAATAACATTTTCATATATTAATTAATGATCCATATGTAAGCTATTATCTTTGTATCACTTATAGATCATGTTGATGGATCTTGGTATTGAGGATGATGAGTCTCTGGTCTATCTTTACTTTTGTCTAATTCTCAAGTTTAGTGGATAGCTTGTGGTCTTGGTCTAAGTGTGACCTCACACTATGACTCTAAAGCGTGAAGAATACCTTAAAGTCATGGTACCTCCGTAGGCATGCGATAGAGTATAATGCATCCTAACTAAGTTCTCAATACGTCCACTAGCTTCTCCTAACATTTAATAGCAATTTTCTAATTTCTGATTTAATGTTGATGATTGATGACTTCTTTCTCACGATCTTTCTTTGTCAGACCTACTGGTGGAACAGTAATAATCTCGAGAACAGTGCCAACTCAACTGTAAATAAACTCAATTGTAGTCAAGCTCAATTATAACCAAACTCAACTACAACCAATCTCAACTTCAGATGATAGCGATCTTTTCTTCGCCAGGACCTACTGGCAGAATAGTATTCAAAACTCAAGCGATGAGGAAGCCTCCTTAGAGACTCTTCCGTCTCGTCCTCCTAGAGGAAGTGCGGTCTAGGAGAGGACTAGGCACACTCCCAAACTACGCCCCTGAGACGAATGAGAGACTTTCCGGACTAACCACTCCAAAAAATCGGCTCGACCGGTATGGGCAAACAGAATGCTAAAAATCAAAACCAAGGGTCCTCTATCCCAGGCACCCTACTAAAATAGGATCAACGAAACTGGTCAAAACCTGGATCCCAACGAAACGTAAAAATACTACGAGCTCGTGTAAAAACTGTATAAAGGATTGGGATCCTAAACTTGCGCACTAGGTGATCGTTGCCCTAATTTGGCTTCCTATCCTTTGCCCAGCTGAGGGTCACCGCACCCTCGCACGATCAGGTGTAATGGTTACCATGATCAGCATTATTAATTGCCAATCATTACTGATTTACCATCACCTACTTGATTTCTCATCCTCTCTCTATCTCTGTTGTGGTTAACTTTATTGATCTAGGCATCTTGTTTATTAGTGATCCATAAATTAGTGATTCATACATAAATTATTGATCATGAAGATTTTCAGTCATTAAGTGGCTGATGGAGAAGAAAGCGAAGAAGCTACGTTACAAGATCTTTCCCTCAATCTAGTACTACTTCTCAAAAGAGCAGGCCTTTCGCCTGCAAGAATTCATATATTATCTTATAATTTGGCAGCCTACTTATTGATCTAGATTTTATAAGTCACTTGTACGAAAATATCCCAATAATTTCATTTTCCAAAGCATGAGATTAGAAGTTGTTCATTAGATCAGGATTCAAAGTTAGATCAATGCTATATTATCAATTTTGGGGTGCGGAATCTGGTGAGAGAAGCTGGTGCGGACATTTTCTTGATTCAGGAGACGAAGTTGCAGTCCCTAGATGACCGGTTGCGGCGGGAGATGGCCAGGGGGGAGGTTTTCTCGTTGGTGGAAAAGGGGGCCTTGGGCGCTTCCGGGGGGCTCTTATCTGGATGGCGGTCCGATTCCTTTGATTTGTTGGGGACTTCTTCGTCGTCGTTCTCTTTGACGGTGAAGTTGTTGCGGAGGGCGGATAGAGTTCACATGTGGGTCACCAATGCCTATGGCCTGTGCTGGAGGGAGGATGGTTCGTTGGCTGCGGACTTGGCGGTTGTTGCTGCGGAGGTGGGTATTGGAGTGTGGATTATCGGTGGGGACTTGAACTGCACGTTATATCCTGATATCAGGCCTGGGAGGGCCAGTGGTAGAGACTCCAGGTCAGAAGAATTCAGGATGGCGTCCAGCTCCTTGGGCCTATCTGTTGTTGATGCGGCTGGGTGCAAATTCACTTAGAGGAATGCGAGGTCGAGATCCAGGCTTGACAGGTTCCTAATGTCCGTGGAGGCGGGAGAGGCCTTCCCGTTGGCGAGGGTTTGGGCTCTCCCTAGGATGCTTTCGGATCACACTCCCATTCTTTGGTTCTCCGGGAAGGAGCGACTGGGGTGGTTCTCCTTTCGTTTTGAGAAGAAGTGGTTGTTGGAGGAGGGCTTCCGGGAGATGGTGGTCGATCATTGGAGGGGGTGTGATGTATTGGGCTCTGCCGTGTCGCGGTTCGCGGCTAAGTTGGCTTCGCTACGGCGGTTGTTGTCGTCGTATGGGAGGGAGGTCGCCTTGCTGCGGAAGGCCGTCAGGGCTGAGGCAGAGGTGGGGGTCGCCAGGTTGGATGGGGTGGAAGATGAGCGGGGCTGACTCCAAATGAGGTGGATGAAAGGGTAGCGTATTTGGAGGCGGCATTACTGGAGGACAGGAAAGAGGAGGTCCATTGGCGGCAGAGATCGAGGCAGAAGTGGCTGAAGGAAGGAGATGCGAACACGCGCTATTTTCATTCCTTGGCGTTCGGGCGAAGGAGAAGAAATTTTCTGCATGAGGTGGAGGTAGGAGGGGTAAGGGTGTTGGGTGAGAGGAGCATTGGTGGTGCCTTGCGGGAGTACTTCGTGAGGGCTTCGCGGAAGGTACGGGAGGAGAATGGGTAGGGGTAGATGGGACTGGGAGTGGGATCTTTGAGCCGGCCCCAGGCTGACTCGTTAGTAGCGGTTTTTTCGGAGGAGGTGCACAGGGTTGTTTGGAGCTTGAATGTGGACGGGTCTCCTGGACCTAATGGCTTCTCGATATCCTTTTATCGGGAGTTCTGGGATCTGCTGAAGGGCAACATTATGGAGGTTTTGGATGAATTCCGGAGTGGCAACAGGGGTTTTGAGAAAGTTAACAAAGCTTTGATTTTTCTGCTGCCAAAGAAAGAAACCACGTTGGGGTGGGGGATTTCAGGCCTATCTCTATCTCTAATGGCATCTATCTCATTGTCGCAAAGGTACTTGTTGACGCATATGCTTTATTTGTACCGTTTTGTTATTTTATTTTCTTGCCATTCTCTTTATGTAATTTACCCATAGGCTACTCTCCTATATAAGAGAGCCTAGGGCTATGGAATAGACTATCTCTCTTTCACGTTTACCAACATGGTATCAGAGCGACGGTCCTAGACCGGAGTTCTCGAAACCTAAACCTAACCCTAACCCCACCAGCCGGCCTCTCTCTTCTCTCTCTCTCGAATCGGCGCCGCCTAGCCGATCGGCGACGCACCTCGCCCTCGCACGCCCTCGCCTGCGCATCGCCTGGGCCTGCGCATCGCCTGCGCATTGCCTGGGTCCCCTTGCGCCTCGCGCTGCTCGCGCCTGTGCATCATCGTGCGCATCGTGCGCATAGGCTCCCTTCGCGCTGCTCGCGCCTGTGCGCATAGGCCCCCCCATTCGCGCACCGTGCATCATCGTGCGCATCGTGCGCATAACCTGTGCGCATGAACTGTGCGCCTCGTGCATAGGTGCGCGCATCATCGTGCTCAGCGGCACAGGAAATCAACTGTGCGCATAGGCGTGAGATCCTCCAGTCGAAACACTCCAGTGCGTGCGTGTTTCTAACACGTACGTGCGTGCCCTAAGTCTCAAAACACTAGGGCACAGCACCAGATCTACATGAGGTTAGTTGCTTGAGGTCTACACAAGCAACTAATCTCGTCCATGTCAGTGTAGACAAAGATTATCTTCTCTCGGTCACTCCAATCTTCCGTCTCAAGTATGTCAGAAAGCAAGGCAGATATCCCATCTATGGGCGCATTTCGTGGTCCAGCGCCAATTGTCAAGATGGATGGTACGAACTATGAACTGTGGGCAATGCAGTTCATGAGTATGATGAAGTCTACGGGTAAGAAGCATATTCTTACCGAACCCGAGCCTGCAGAGAAACTTGGAGTTCATGCCTCATGGGAGGCTGATGATGCTTATGCCAAGGTGTGGCTATCTGGCACATTGGCTATTGAGATCGCCAATGACATTCTACATCAACCCACAGCCAAAGACATGTGGGATATCCTAGCAGCGACATATTCTCAGGCGAAGAATGAGACCAAGATCCTGCAACTACAACATGATATATTCACAATCAAGCAGAATGGCCGCCCATTACATTCTCTCTACACATCTTTGAGAGGAATGTTTGAGAAGCTCCATAGCTTCATGCCTCTTACCGCCACACCAGAACAGCAGAAGACATACAGGAATGCGACGATGGTGGGTGTTTTTCTCGCTGCACTCGATCCAGAGTATGAGGCAGCACGTTCACAGATTTTGGCGGACTCGACTATTCCTCCCATGGAGGAAGCTTTTCACAGATTGAGCAGGATTACTATACCTTCAGCAGCCACTAGTCAGAATCCCTCAGCCATGGCAGTCAACAGAGGCCGTGGTTCTCAATACCAGGGTCGTGGACGTATTCCCCGTGGAAGGGGGGGGCGCACTAGGCCAACATGCTCATATTGTCACAGAGTCGGCCATACTGAAGACACATGCTACTCAAAGCATGGATTTCCTGCATCTGCACGAGCTGCTGAGCAGATAGAGCCCCCGTCTGCATCTACACTGGATCAACGATTTGATGATCTGGTTGCCCGTCTTAGGGGTATTATACCATCACCTGGCCCAGCACCGCCGACAGAGAATCACACTGATGCCGCTGCTTCTGCCTCTACGAGTACTTCAGGTAGTACACTTGCTCTTCACAGTAGTAGATCAGATACATTGCCGTGGATCATGGACTCGGGCGCTACACATCACCTATGTGGCGACCAGAGTCTACTTACAGGATATACTCAGATTCCTCCAGGACGGACAGTAGTGATTGCCAATGGCACTCATTCCCCTATCACGGGTCAGGGGGAGATTAGACTGACATCCTCGATGCAGCTCAAGAATGTTTTGCATGCACCGCATTTTTCCATGAATCTGTTGTCGATTAGTCAGATTACGAAGGATCTCCATTGTCGAGCTATTTTTGATTCATCTTTTTTGATTTTTCAGGACATCCGTACGGGCAACGTGATTGGTCATGGCTATGAGCAAGGAGGCCTTTACCGTTTGAACCAGACCCCGTTTGCCGGAATCACAGCCTCTCCCGCAGAACAAGTATCTCCTCTCCTGTGGCATCTGCGCTTCGGTCATTTACCGCTTCAGAAGTTGCGTCTAGTCCTACCCTATAGTCTGTCTCACACAACTGTTCAGTGTGAGGCGTGTCAGTTGGGAAAACATCACAGGTCTTCTTTTCCCAGTAGTCAAGGTCGGAGTACTAACTCCAAGTTTGAGTTGTTTCATGTCGACGTCTGGGGTCCGAGTCGTGTTCCTGATCATCAGGGGCACAGGTTTTATATTGTATTTGTGGATGATTTTTCTAGAGCATCATGGGTATTTCTAATGAAAAATAAGTCTGAGGCTGGAGATATTATTATTCACTTTCTAAATGAGATTCAGAATGTCTTTTCCACAACGGTCAAAATTATGAGAACTGACAATGCCTTAGAGTTGTGCACCAACAATCTAGCCAAATACTACTCCTCAAAAGGGATTGTTCACCAAACATCCTGTGCTCATACGTCTCAACAAAATGGGGTTGCAGAAAGAAAACACCGTCATCTTCTTGACGTTACAAGGTCTCTTCTCATTCAGAGTCATGTCCCGTATACCTACTGGGGTGATGCAGTTCTTACTGCATGTTATCTTATAAATCGTATGCCCTCGTCTGTCTTGAATGAACAGGTTCCTTTCTCACTTATATATCCTGACAAGGAGCTGTTCACTCTTACCCCTCGTGTCTTTGGGTCTGTCGCTTTTGTCCATCAGTTGTCGCCCGGTTCTGACAAGCTCTCTCCTAGGGCTGTCAAGTGCGTCTTTGTGGGGTACTCCAGAACTCAAAAGGGGTACAAGTGTTTTGACCCTGTGCGTCGGCGGTATATGATCAGTGCAGATGTTACATTCTTTGAATCTATCATGTATTTTTCAGAATCCGGGAACATGCAGCCACCACCATTGACTCCTGATACCGTATTCATGGCACCACCAACATCACAGCAGTCACCACCAACATCACAGCCGTCACCTCCAGTACCACCACCACCACCACCACCGCCACCAATAATATCCCCGTTACCATTCCATTACACCCGACGGCCGAATCAAGCTCATGGCCCTGACCAGTCAACTAGCTCGCCTATGGTATGTAATGAAAATATTAATGTTGATGGATCTGACGACATTTCTCAGCAGGATGCAGTACAGGAGCAGGGTGCTACTACAGAGGATCTGGATGTCCCAATCGCTCTACGAAAGCAGAAGAGAAGCTGTGCCAAGTATCCAGTATCAGTTGCGGTATCGTTTGAGAGGCTATCTGGACCATTCAGGACGTTTGCATTGGCACTCTCAGCTACAGATATTCCACGGAACCACCATGAGGCTTTGCAGGATTCTAGATGGCGACTAGCAATGGAGGAAGAGATGGCGGCTCTTCAGTCTCGAGGTACATGGAGCTTGGTTACCATACCTCCAGATGTCACCCCAGTGAGTTGCAGATGGGTGTTTACAGTGAAACATAATGCAGATGGCTCTATTGACAGGTACAAGGCACGCTTAGTTGCAAGAGGATTCACACAGACATATGGGGTAGATTACCTTGACACGTTCTCCCCTGTAGCTCGTCATTCCACTCTGCGGATACTCTTATCAGTTGCAGTTACTAGAGACTGGCCGCTCTATCAACTGGATGTGAAGAATGCTTTTCTGTATGGTGATCTGCAAGAGGAAGTCTATATGCAACAGCCACCAGGTTTTGCTGTTGAGGGGGAGTGTTCCAAGGTTTGCAGATTACATAAGGCCATCTACGGCCTTAAGCAGAGCCCCAGAGCATGGTTCTAGAAGCTGTCAGACCTCTTTGAGAAACAAGGATATAAACGCTCCAATGCTGATCATTCCTTGTTCGTGCAGAAGACGGCGAGAGGTATTATTGTAATCATGGTTTATGTTGATGATATCTTGATTACAGGTGATGATGACCAAGGCATTAAGCAGGCAAAAGAAAAGCTGGGGACTGAGTTTGTCACCAAGGACTTGGGAGTCTTTAGATATTTTCTGGGGCTGGAATTTGCTAGAAATCCACATGGGTTAGTCATGACACAGAGGAAGTATGTCACAGATCTACTGAATGAGACAGGTATGCTAGGATGTCGGCCTGCTACGACACCAATGGATCCTAGCATGAAGTTGTATGATGATGACACAGAAGAGGTCGACAAGCGAAGGTACAGAGAACTGGTAGGCAAATTACTGTATGTCACGATCACTAGACCTGATATATCGTTTGCAGTGAGTCGTGTGAGCCAGTTCATGGAGCAACCACGTCAGGTCCATATGGATGCAATACACATGATTCTGAGATATTTAAAATCATCTCCAGGTGCAGGCTTGCTATTTAAGAAAGGAAAGGAGATTTCTATCACAGCATGTGCGGATGCAGACTACGCAGGATGCCCCAAGGACAGGAAGTCAACATCAGGGTTTGCAGTCTATGTTGGAGATGCTATAGTTTCGTGGAAGAGCAAGAAGCAGACAGTAGTAGCCAGATCCAGTGCTGAATCAGAATATAGGGCTATGGCCCAGGCTACCACAGAAATGATGTGGGTGAAATCCTTACTTGCAGATCTATGCCTTGACATACCTCTTCCTATGATGTTGGAATGTGACAATCAGGCCGCCTTATTCATTGCAAATAACCCAGCGTTTCATGAAAGGACCAAGCATATTGAGGTCGACTGTCATTACATACGTGACATGATTCAGAAGGGGTTCATTGCTACATCTCACGTCACATCAGAGAATCAGACTGCTGATATCTTCACCAAGGCACTACTTAGAGGCCCATTCCAGAAGTGCGCGTCCAAGCTGAGCATGATTGATATCTATGCTCCATCTTGAGGGGGAGTGTTGACGCATATGCTTTATTTGTACCGTTTTGTTATTTTATTTTCTTGCCATTCTCTTTATGTAATTTACCCATAGGCTACTCTCCTATATAAGAGAGCCTAGGGCTATGGAATAGACTATCTCTCTTTCACGTTTCCCAACAGTACTGGCGAGCAAGTTTAAGGGTGTTTTGAGCTCTGTGGTGTTACCTGTGCAATCAGCCTTCATTTCGGGGCGTTGTATGGTGGATGGGATTGTTACGGCTTCGGAAATTTGTCTTGAGTAGAAGAGGTCCAAAAAGAGGGGGTCGTTTGGAAGATTGACTACACTAAGGCCTAAGACTGTGTCAGTTGGAAGTTCCTGTGGGTCTCGCTGCAGAGGAGGGGGTTCCCGGAGGAGTGGATTCGATGGATCAAGATATGCGTCACTACTTGCTCGTGCTCTGTTCTGATCAACGGCAGGCCGGAGGGTGGGTGGTTTCAGCCGCAGAGAGGAGTTCGACAGGGCTGCCCGTTGGCTCCTCTGCTTTTTGTATTGGTAGCAGACTGCCTTATGGTCTTGTTTCAGTGTACGGTAGGGGAGGTGTGGTGCGAGGGCTTCCGGTTGGGGAACATCTCGGTACCTGTGTTGCAGTATGCGGACGATACGCTGATCTTTCTGGGGGGAACGAAGGAACAGAACCACAATACTGCTATTCTGGTGGATATGTTTGGGTACCTCTCGGGTTTGCATATTAACAGGCAGAAGTCGGTGTTGGTTCCGTTGGGGATTGTTGGGAAAAGTGAATGAGATGATTCTATTCCATAAGCCCTAGGCTCTCTTATATAGGAGAGTAGCCTATGGGTAAATTACATAAAGAGAACAACAGAAAAAATAAAATAACGAAGAGGTACAATTATTCTATATGCGTCAACACTCCCCCTCAAGATGGAGCATAGATATCAATCATGCCCAGCTTGGACGCACACTTCTGGAATGGGCCTCGAAGTAATGCCTTGGTGAAAATATCAGCAGTCTGATTCTCTGATGTGACGTGAGATGTAGCAATGAAACCCTTTTGAACCATGTCACGTATGTAGTGACAGTCAACCTCAATGTGCTTGGTCCTCTCATGAAAGGCTGGGTTATTTGTAATGAACAAGGCGGCCTGATTGTCACATTCCAACATCATAGGAAGAGGTATATCAAGACATAGATCTGCAAGTAAAGATTTCACCCACATCATTTCTGTGCTAGCCTGGGCCATAGCCCTGTATTCGGATTCAGCACTGGATCTAGCTACCACTGTCTGTTTCTTGCTCCTCCACGAAACTAGAGCATCTCCAACATAGACTGCAAATCCTGATGTGGACTTCCTGTCCTTGGGGCATCCTGCATAGTCTGCATCCGCACATGCCGTGATAGAGATCTCCTTTCCTTTCTTAAATAGCAAGCCTGCACCTGGGGATGATTTTAAATATCTCAGAATCATGTGTATTGCATCCATATGGGCCTGACGTGGTTGCTCCATGAACTGGCTCACACGACTCACTGCAAATGATATATCAGGTCTAGTGATCGTGACATACAGTAGTTTGCCTACCAGTTCTCTGTACCTTCTCTTGTCCACCTCTTCTGTGTCATCATCATAGAGCTTCATGCTAGGATCCATTGGTGTCGTAGCAGGTCGACACCCTAACATACCTGTCTCACTCAATAGATCTGTAACATACTTCCTCTGTGACATTACTAATCCATATGGATTTCTAGCAAACTCCAGCCCCAGAAAATATCTAAGGACTCCCAAGTCCTTGGTGACAAACTCGGTCCCCAGCCTTTCCTTTGCCTGCTTAATGCCCTGCTCATCATCACCTGTAATCAAGATATCATCAACATAAACCATGATTACAATGATACCTCTAGTCGTCTTCTGTACAAACAAGGAATGATCAGCATTGGAGCGTTTATATCCTTGTCTCTCAAAAAGGTCTGAAAGCTTCTGAAACCATGCTCTGGGGCTCTGCTTAAGGCCATAGATGGCCTTATGTAATCTACATACCTTGGAACACTCCCCCTCAACAGCAAAACCAGGTGGCTGTTGCATATAGACCTCCTCCTGCAAGTCGCCATACAGAAATGCATTCTTCACGTCCAGTTGATAAAGCGGCCAGTCTCTAGCAACTGCAACTGATAATAGGATCCGTAGAGTGGAATGACGTGCCACAGGGGAGAATGTGTCAAGGTAATCTACCCCGTATGTCTGTGTGAAGCCACGTGCAACAAGGCGTGCCTTGTACCTGTCAATGGAACCATCTGCATTGTGCTTCACTGTAAACACCCATTTGCAACTCACCGGGCTGACATCTGGAGGTATAGGAACCAAGCTCCAGGTTCCTCTGGATTGAAGTGCCGCCATTTCTTCTTCCATTGCTAGCCGCCATCTAGCATCCTGCAAAGCATCATGATGATTCCGTGGAATGTCTGTAGCTGAAAGTGCCAATGCAAACGTCCTGAAGTCTCCAGATAGCCTCTCAAAGGACACAGCTGCTGATAATGGATATTTGGCACAGCTTCTCTTCGGCTTGCGTAGAGCAATTGGAACATCCAAATCATCTGTATTCTCACCATGCTCCTGCAATACATCCTACTGTGAAATGTCGTCAGATCCATCAACATTAATATTTTCATTACATACCATAGGCGAGCTAGTTGACGGGTCAGGACCATGAGCTGGAGGAGGCCTGCGGGTGTAATGGAATGGTAGTGGAGATACTAGCGGTGGGGTGGTGGTGGCGGTGGTGGTGGCGGTGGTGTTGTTTGAGGCGATGGTGGTGGTGCCATTAATATGGCATCAGGAGGTATAGGTGGTAGCTGCATGTCTCCAGATGCTGAAAAATACATAACGGTTTCAAAAAATGTAACATCTGCACTGATCATATACCGCCGACGCACTAGATCAAAACACTTGTACCCCTTTTGAGTTCTGGAGTACCCCACAAAGACACACTTGACAGCCCTAGGAGAGAGCTTGTCAGTACCGGGCAACAACTGATGGACGAATGCGACTGACCCAAACACACGAGGAGTAAGAGCGAACAAATCCTTGTCTGGATAAATGAGTGAAAAAGGAATCTGTTCATTCAAGACAGACGAGGGCATACGGTTGATTAGGTAACATGCAGTAAGAACTGCATCACCCCAGTAGGAGTATGGAGCATGACTCTGTATAAGAAGAGACCTTGTGACATCAAGGAGGTGACGATATTTTCTTTCAGCAATCCCATTCTGTTGAGATGTATGAGCACAAGAGGTTTGATGAATAATCCCTTTTGAGGAGTAGTAATTGGCCAAAGTGTGGGTGCATAACTCTAAAGCATTATCACTTCTCACAAGTTTGACAGATGTGGAGAAAACATTCTGTATTTCATTTAGAAAATGGATAATAATATTTCCTGCTTCGGATTTATTTTTCATAAGAAACACACATGACACTCTCGAGAAATCATCCACAAATACAATATAAAACCTGTGTCCCTGATGATCGGGAACACGACTCGGACCCCAGACATCTATATGAAACAACTCAAATTTGGAGTTACTACTCCAACCTGGACGACTGGGAAAGGACGACCTGTGATGCTTTCCCAACTGACATGCCTCACACTGGATAGTTGTGTGAGAGAGACTATAGGGTAGAACTCGACATAACTTCTGAAGTGGTAAATGACCAAAACGCAGATGCCACAGGAGAGGAGATACTTGTCCAGCAGGAGAGGATGTGGTTCCGGCAAATGGGGTCTGGTTCAGACGGTAAAGACCTCCTTGCTCATAGCCATGACCAATCACGTTGCCCGTACGGATGTCCTGAAAAATCAAAGAAGATGGATCAAAAATAGCTCGACAATGGAGATCCTTCGTAATCTGACTAATTGACAACTGATTCATAGAAAAATGCGGTGCATGTAGGACATTCTTAAGCTGCATAGAAGATGTCAATCTAATCTCCCCCTGACCAGTGATAGGGGAATGTGTGCCATTAGCAATCACTATTGTCCGTCCTGGAGGGATCTGAGTGTATCCTGTAAGTAGACTCTGGTCGCCACATAGATGATGTGTAGCGCCCGAGTCCATGATCCATGGCAGTGTATCAGATCTACTACTGTGGAGTGCAAGTGTACTACCTGAAGTACTAGTAGATGCAGAGGCAGAAGCAGCAGCATCAGTATGACTCTCTGTAGTCGGTGCTGGACCAGATGGTGGGATGATGCCCCTGAGGCGGGCAACTAGATCATCAAATCGTTGATCCAAGGTAGCAGCAGATGGGGGCTCTATCTGCTCGGCGGCTCGTGCAGATGCAGGGAATCCATGCTTTGAATAGCATGTGTCTTCATTATGTCCGACTCGGTGACAATATGTGCATGTTGGCCTAGTGCGGCCACCCCTTCCACGAGGTCCACGTCCACGGCCCTGTTGATGAAAACTGCGGCCTCTATTTGCCGCCATAGCTGAGGAATTCTGACTCGCAGCTGCTGAAGGCACTGTGATCCTACTCAATCTGTGAAAGGCTTCCTCCATGGGAGGAATAGTCGAGTCTGCCAAAATCTGAGACAGTGCTGCCTCATATTCTGGATCAAGTGCAGCGAGAAACACACCCACCATCGTCGTGGTCCTGTATGTCTTTTGTTGTTCTGGCGTGGCGGTAAGAGGCATGAAGCTATAGAGCTTCTCGAACATCCCTCTCAGTGATGTGTAGAGAGAATGTAAAGGACGGCCATTCTGCTTTATTGTGAATATATCATGTTGTAGTTGCAGGATCTTCGTTTCGTTCTTCGCCTGAGAATATGTCGCCGCCAGGATATCCCACATGTCTTTGGCTGTGGGTTGATGTAGAATGTCATTGGCAATTTCAATAGCCAATGTGCCAGATAGCCAGACCTTGGCATATGCATCATCGGCCTCCCATGAGGCACGGACTCCAGTCTTCTCCGCAGGCTCAGGTTCGGTAAGAATGTGCTTCTTACCTGTAGACTTCATCATACTCATGAACTGCATTGCCCACAGTTCATAGTTCGTACCATCCATCTTGACAATGGGCGCTGGACCACGAAATGCGCCAATAGACGGGATATCTGCCTTGCTTTCTGACATACTGGAGACGGAAGACTGGAGCGAATGACAGAAGATAATCTTTGTCTACAATGACATAGACGGGATTAGTTGCATGTGTAGACCTCAAGCAACTATCCCCATGAATACGTGCGTGCTACGGTCTACACACGCGCAGGAATGACAAAGATGCACGCGGTATGCGCACAGCGGTCTGATGCCCTTCACGCGCGTTGGTGGCCTTCACGCGCAGGTGCGCAATCGCGCACTGGAGATGGTGCGCAGGCGCGCTGGAGGATCGCGCAGGCGCACTGGAGATGGTGCGCAGGCGCACTGGAGATGGTGCCCTTCACGCGCAGGCGCACTGGAGATGGTGCCCTTCGCGCGCAGGCGCACTGGAGGATCGCGCGCTGGAGGATTGCGCGCTGGAGATGATGCGCGCGTGGCGTAGGCGCAGGTGCGCGCACTCGTGCGCAAGAAGATGCGCAGGAGGATCGCGTGCGAGCACCGACGCGCGAAGGAGGAGAGGCGGCGGCGTTGGAGGCACGCCGATCGAGAGAGAGAGAAGGAGAGAGATAGGGCCGGCGGGTGGGGTGGGTTAGGGCTAGGGTTTCGAGAACTCCGGTCTAAGACCGTCGCTCTGATACCATGTTGGGAAAAGTGAATGAGATGATTCTATTCCATAAGCCCTAGGCTCTCTTATATAGGAGAGTAACCTATGGGTAAATTACATAAAGAGAACAACAGAAAAAATAAAATAACGAAGAGGTACAATTATTCTATATGCGTCAACAGGGATGGACGGCGAGGAAAGCGGCAGGCTCGCTAGGTGGACGGGGTGCCCCCTGGGGCGATTGCCGATCTCCTATCTGGGGTTGCCTCTGGTTGACGGTAGATTGAGGAGGTCGGACTGGGACTGTGTCCTTTGGAGAATGGATGAGCGGTTGGATGGCTGGAAGGCTACTACTTTGTCCAAGGGAGGGAAGCTTACCCTGCTGAAGCACGTTCTCGCTGTCATTCCGGTTTTTTTCTACTCGACGCGTTTGATGCTTGTTGGGGTTAGAAGGAAGGTGGAGGCTTTGATGAGGTCTTTCTTTTGGTCGGATGAGAGGCAGATGAAGAGGGGCCTGCATCTTGTTGCTTGGGAGGATCTTGCTAGGCCAGTTGTTGAGGGGGGCCTTGGGGTCAGGGATATGGAGATGATGAACAAAGCTTTGCTTGCCAAGTAGGTGGTGCAGATTTGGGGCTCCTCCGACTCGTTGGTCTCCAAGCTTCTGAGGAGGATTTACGGGATCACTGGGGAGTTGGTGGCTGGGAGGAAGTCTTTTGAGTCTCCGCTGTGGATGGGGATCCGTGCCGTGCTTCCGGAGATCAGGTCTTTCCTGCGGCCGAGGATAGGAAATGGTCAGCTCTTCAGGTTTTGGCTGGATGATTGGACGGGGGAGGGGGTGTTGGGGTGCCGTTTCCCAAGGTTGATGGCCTTAGCAGCTAACAGGGGGCGCGACTGGCGGAGGTGGCGGACTCGGGGCTCATGGGCCCCTATTTTTCTTTCGGTTCTGTCGGATCAACGGCTGGAGGATTTCTTGCGGTTGCAGTCGAAGGTTCCCTCTCCGAGGAAGATGTCTGGTGAGCCGGACCATTTTGAGTGGGCGGATAGGAGATTCTCAATGAAAAACGCCTATCGGAAGCTGTATGGTGGGGGAGTGGAGCACGATGAAGACCTCTGTGCATATATGAAAGTGATTTGGGCGGCCAAGATTCCTACTCGGGTTAAGGTGTTCTTATGGTGTCTAAGGAGAAACCGTCTGTGTGACAAAGTAAGGAGGGGAAGACTGTTTGGCGTGGCAGACCTGAACTGTGATAGATGCGAGGGGTTTTTGGAAGACGCGGAGCACATCTTCTTCGGCTGCAGGTCTTCGGTGCAGGTATGGGAATCATTGGGGCTGACTTGGGTCCAGGCATCCGACTTGGAGCATTTCTGGAGATCTATTCGGTCGGTGGGTCTTGGGTCCTCGGACGACGTCTCAAGGCCATTTGTCGTTCTTTGGGCTATTTGGGTTGGCAGGAATGATAGCATATTCAAGGGACAGCGGTTTTACTATGAGAATGTGCTCGTGCATTGTAATGCTTTGTACAATTTCTGGATTTCCAACTGATGTACCTCTTTGTTATTAATGAAAGAGTTGGTGTGGTGACTCCCGCCTTGGGAGAGCTCCCCCTTCGTTTTTGGTCAAAAAAAACTTTTCTTCTTTAATTCATGAAATTAAGAATTACTTATTAGATCTTGGATTTAGGTTCAAATCAATATAATTTTTCCAATTCCTTTCTTCATTGACACTTATGAATTTTAAAGCTACTTATTAAAACTAAATTTTGTCTCAATTTGAAGGATAATTTACCCCAAATCTTCTCAATTTTAATCAAGAAATCATTGACTAATTAGTGATCTATAATTTGATCTTAATTGCATGTAAATCACCTCAAATCTCTCCATTTTTAATTATGAAACTAGTTGTTGATTAATGCTCTAAAACTTGACTTAATTGCATACAAATCACCTTAAATTTCTCCTCAACCAACATGAAATCAGAGGTCTGAAATTATATTTAGTTTCATGCAACTCATCCCCAAATCCTCATCATTCTAGCATGCAAAATCTTAAATATTTATAATCTGATTTTTAGTTTAAATTGCATGCATAATACTTCAAATTTGTCATCAAATCAATCATGAATCTGTACATATTCAATGGTTTGAAATTAACCTTAATTGCATGTGAAACACCCTTAATCCTTATCCTTTGAACTTGAAAACTGGAGCATACGGTAGCCTGCACTTTGCTTAATTTCATGCTAAATACTCTTCAATTCTTAAAACTTTAAGCATGAAATTAGGGGCATATACTGTGATCTGAAATTCGATCCAATTGCATTCTAGTCCTCCCAAATACTCCTCTTTCAAGCATGGGAATTGTAGCATGTCACGGTCTGAAATTAGATCTAGATGCATATAAATTTACCCCTAAATCTCTATCTTTTTAAACATACTACTGTAGCTTAACAGTAATCTGAATTCTAATCAAATTGCATGCAATATACTCTCAAAATTTCCAATTTTTATCATGAAACTACGGGCATGTAATAACTTATCAGCGATCTAAATTTTAGAGCTAATTGCATGTAATCCACCCCTAAAAATTTCTTCTTTCTTGTGCTAAAAATTGCAGCTTTTTAAGGACAGAAAAATTTGTAAGAACCCCAAAATTTTATCTTAACTTTATGAAATCAAGAGCTTAATCTTAGACTTGAATTTGGAAATCCATGCGTGTGAGGTTATATAAATGGCAGCAGAGGGTGTGATTGTACCTTTGGATCCTCCAAGATTAGAGAATCAAACATGCATGTAATGGTTGAAAACAGTGAGGAGCAGCAGCTCTTTATGGCTATTAGGCTCCATCTTGCAGCTGCATAGAGAGGCTCCAGCAATTGGGAGAAGGGGTTGCTACAGGAGGGTCCTCCAGCTACTTTGGAGCACCTTGCAACACCTTCTAAAGTTGATGGATAGCAGCATAAAGGTGGAAAAAAGGGTTGTTGGAGTAGCAATGGTTTGCTGCAGCAATAGCTTCACAAGGGCAGATGCAGATGGTTGAAACCAAAGAGGGTAGCGGCAGCTGCTGCTTGGAGAGCAGCAGCACTTACTTCTTGGAGAGCAGTAATACTTGCTGCTAACAGCAACACTCCAGCAGAATATGGAGGAGGATGGAAGCTTCATGTGACCGGAGAAAAAGGGATATTTTGGATGAGATTTGGGAAAAGAATGAAGGTCTTTGATAGATATAAATAAGGGAAGAGAAAGGCTCTTGGTCGACAAGTGGGAGGAGAATAAGGGCCAAGTGGAGGGCTATGATGAGGCTACTGCTCTACTGCTGAAATATGATATAATTTTTTTTATTTTTTTATATTTTTAAATCTCTCTCTATTATTTGAAATACCAAAGTCATATGTATTTGCACCTCGAATCTCTGATTCCAATGTACAATATCTCATTTCGATCGTCTATGCATGATGATCAAACGATATAAATTTTATACTTTTCTGATTTAAGATGGATAAAGAAATTGACGAAATGCAATCTTGATTTTTGATCAAATTTTGCGATTTTAAGTTATCAAATGACCTCTGATCGACGAACGGTCGATTTTGTTGATCTTATTTCATAGAGACGAATTTTTTGATGGTCTCGAATTATTTTTACAGCTTCAAATTGTGTCGTGACTTTTTGATAGCACACTTTACGATGCGATCGACTTTTGGTCGATTGCGGCCGAACGAATTTCGATCAGCGATCAATGGATCGATCTAGGTTTATTCAATAGTAATTGAATATAGATTGATCATGCAAACCTTTAATCGTGTCGGATTCGGATTATTCGGATCCGAATGTCACGGGTAAATTGTCATTATACACATGACACGATGTAGAAGTATTTATCTCCACTTCCCATGTCAGTTAAGGAGAACAGACGACGAATGTTTTCACCAAGGCTCTAGCTAGATGGTCATTCCAAATATGTTCTAAGCTGAGCAAGATTGACATCTATGCTCCATCTTGAAGGGGAGTGTTGAGAGATAAATTTATAACTCCTTATCTTTTATGTATTTTATATTTCTTTCATCTCTATTATGTAATTTGCAAGGGTTTCTCCTCTCTGCATAAGAGATCTTTGTGGCCTCATCAATGAATAAGCCATTGTTCTCTTTCCACATATACATCCATGTTTGGTCGAGACTTATGCTCCATCCTCCTTTTCTTGTGGCAGATTGTATGACTCTTTTAAGGTTCTTATGAGAGAACCTATTTTTCAAGGTCCCTATATGAGAGACATTCCAAGTTTCCATATAGGAGAGGCCCACTGAGAACCTTATGAGAGATGTCCATTTCCAAGATCGTCATATGGGTATTTCCATGACTTTTCAGCCATGGAGAAAGTTGAAGCTATCTTTCACTAAGGAGACATGTTGTGGGCGAGAGATCTCCAAAAGGGAGACTTATTACAGTGTTGATAACTAAGACTAATGCTGATGGAAAGCACACAAGCAAGTGTTCTTCTTAATTTTCTCAATAAATCATTAACACTGATGTCATTTCTCCGATTCCTCATACTCATCGGGATGATTGAAATGCGTCATAAATGTCTCATCAACTAAAGGAGTATGCATTGAGTTGATGTGGTGTATTGTAATGTACTTAGTGTATGAGTGACTACAGAGCTTTCAGTTTGTATAGATTGAGCATTCCATCTCCATCTTGAGTTAGGTGTAGAGAAGTAAAGAGTTAAATAATTTGTTCATTGAATCTTAAAGAAGATCCATCCAGGTCATGGTAACTTGGATGTGTTGGTATAGTTATATAAAGAGCATCATGCCTCTTGCATTCTTTGAGAAACTTATACTGAAAGTTTAACCCTTGAGGGTTCTTCTTCTATGGAGTAGGGTGTTCCTACAGGATAGTCACGAACCCCATAAATTTTTCACGTTCTTCTTATTCTTTGATGTTATACTTCCACTTTATTGATAACCTAAGCCCCTTTACTCCTTTCGATGACCACTACATGTACAACCTTCTATCACTCCAATACATCCTAAAAAAGTAGCAATGTATGTTGCAGTAGTAGAAAATTATAGAAAAAACATAAACTAATATCTAAAATATAAAAGATGAAGCATGAAAAACAAAGAATATATAACCAATGTTTAATGGATCAAAGAACTGCCTATTTAGTTAAATGATAGGATGGTCAAACCAAGTTGATGCAATGATTCTGAGAAATGCAAAACTACCTTCGAGTCCCACGAAGATCGGGCTAATCACGGTAAACATGCATAGAGGAAAAGTGTGGATATGTGAGGTGGTTACACGCCTACATATACCTTACAAATGGGAGGGGAGTCATCCATCCAGAGCCTCACCATTGGGAGCCCTCTATTCTAACCAGTCTCTTTAGCCCGCATCCCCGACGAAACATAATTTATACCAAGGTTGTGGCAATCGTGCTTTCAAAGTGCATCGTCTTGTCTTGTCCATTCCCATTAAGAACCTAAGATGAGTCAAGAACTAAACCTTTAAACAGATGAAAAATATTTACTTCTTGCCTTTCTGGAAATGTTAAAGTTTGTTTCAATGAGATATCCATTGTTTTATTTCCTCATGATAGCAAAATTTTGAACAATGTGAGATTATTCAACTCTTTTTGAAGCCAAAGGATGACAACTAGAGGTAATGGTACTCCATGTCATTAGATTAAAGGAAGAAGAAGGTACAATCTATTAGAAATGGTATGGAGGGTGGTTTCTTTCAGCCACAACGCAAGGTTAGGCACAATTGTCTACTAGCACAATTGCTTTTTGTTGTTGTAGAATCCACAAATAGAATGGTGACTGAGGCAAGGGAGGGATGTTTTTTGGCAGGACTCCATACTGGTGAGATCTTTGCGCTCATATTCTAGTACGTCAATGATACTATTTTTTGTAGAGGGAGAAGCTACTTCTACAGAGGGTATAGCCATTGCTCTTGAGATGTTAAGGTTGATCTCTAGCCCGAGGATCAATCTTGCCAAGTCTGCTTTTGTCCCTTTTGGGATGGAGTAGAAGATGGAGGTATGTAGGACTACCCTCCAGTCACAGCAGGGAGCCGTACCTATTCTCTACCTTGGGCTGGCACTGGTGGGAGTAGATTGCGGCAATCTGAGTGGTTACGATTATTGAGAGGATGGAGTGGAAGTTGGCGAGTTGGTGCCCGGCCTATCTGTCGAGAGGTGGTCGCTTGACGCATGTTGTTGTTGAAGATAAGTCTTTCATCTATCCTGAATTTTTTCCTCTCTACGCATCTTTTGCTCGTTGGGATGAGGGGGAAACTGGAGGTGCTTATGAGATGTTTCTTACATACCTCTTCTTGGGAGGCGCAAGGGATGCTTTTGGTGAGGTGGAAGATCCCGATGCTTAGGAAGAAGGATGGTGACCCAGGGATCTTGCTTGTGCTTGGAGGCAGTGAATGGTGTATTATTAACAAAGTGGGTAACCCGCATTTGGGGTGGAGGATCTGATTTGTTTTACAGGAGGATACGCTAAATCTATGGAGTTCCTATGGATCCCTCTATGTAGGTTGTTGCTATGTATATGCCTTCCAACTTCTGGAACGACATTTGCTTGATTCTCCTTATGTGATTCCACTCATGAATAATGTTCTAGGTGAAGGATCTAGTTTCTAATTTGGGGTTGATGATTGGACAGGATAGGGGATGCATGGGGCTTGCCTATTCTAGCATCTGACTCTAACTGTGTAGTGAGGAATTGCAGAGAAATGGCTTCCACACCTTCATACTAACTCCTTGGATCAGTGTTTTGCTGAGTTTCTACACCTTTTATAGGCCTTCTCAATTTATGGGGTCTTTCCAACATTGTGGATCACTTGTCCTAGATTGATGGATGCTTCACGGTGCAGAAGGCATGTGAGGCCTTCTATTAGGACAGTCTTTGATCCATGTATTGCCTCAGGTCAATTAGGGACATTAGAGGTGGAAGGTCCGACTACACATTTGGATTTTCATCTTGTTGCTAAAAGGGATCGACTTATGACTGGAGAATGAAAAGCCAGGTTTTTCTCACATGGTCACAGTTATATGTCAATAGAGGAGGATGTTGATAATCTATTATTTGGTCGCTCTATCGCGAGTGAGGCTTAGGTAGCATCACATGTTGGGTCAATGTCTATCTCTGACTGGTTGGGTTTTGGGAGTCTTTTGTTGGGTTGGGACATGGAAGTAGACCCATCAAGACTTGGGTGGCAGCTATCTTATGGTCTATGTGACTAGCATAGATGGGTCCATACTCTGAAGAGAGAATATAAATGGAAAATATATTAAAGCATGCAAAAAGCCTTCGGAGCATTTGGCCTGTAGCTACATTTTTTAATAATTTGAATATACAGAAGTATAGGAGTGGGCATCTCCTCAACATCAACCATTTTTCCCTAAAAAAATCCCTCCCACTAGATCCAAAATTTAGACACGACCTCACACATCATCAACATAAACTCTACCATATCTTAAAATTATCGCATTTCTCCATCGTACTGCAAAAGTCCTAAACCTTTTCTTTCGCGGCACAAAAATAGAGATCGATCACTTGTGATGTCTGTCTAAGACAGTCATGATTGATCAGTCCACAACCTATCCCCACCCCATCCTTGTCTGAGGTGGGGATAGGTTGATCATCAGTACTCTTCTATTATTCGAGATGTCAATAAAGGAGAAGGCTTATAGAGTTGACCAAGCTAATATTAGGGGAAAACTTAGGATCCATAGAACTACTATAGCAAGATGAGTATCCGAGCTGAATATTTTGGAAAGGCTTATATTGTTGTTCCTGCTACGACTAGGTGAAAAGTGCAGCAATAACAATAATGTTGGAGAGAAATGGATTATTAAAAGTAGCATCACATATGACACGAAAAATGATCCAAAATTATTTCATGCCTACAAATTAGTCTCTGGAAAATATCATGTGTATATTACACATAAATCTCATGTGTGGTTTAAAGGCAGTATATCTTTTCAATATATACTTGGTTCATAATGTTTTCCACATGCCTAATATGCCTCTCAACCTTCTCTTTTGCAGAAACCACCCTTCTTTGTGTCTCCCTGAATATATATTTCAAGGAAACTACCAAATGTCCTAACAAAATTTATGAGTTTGAGGAAGAGGAAGAAAGGCTGGTTATTTTAGGTAACTTATATAATAGTGAAGAAGAGGATAAGTCACCATCATCAATGGTTGAAGAAGCCATGATCATGACGGACAACATGTGTTTCCATGATAAATTGTCGATCTCTGATTACAAACTGTCGATCTTTGATTGGGGTAGGGTGTTTTCGTCGAAGAAGAAGGGCAGTTTCGGTATTCTGCGGGTGGGAGAGATGAATAAGGCATTCATAGCCAAATGGGTGGTGCATCTTTGGGGGAACTTGTAGGACCTGGTATGCAGACTGATGAAGAAGAATTACAGGATCCCGATGTCCTTGGAGGTTGTCACGGGATGTCTACCGCCATCTTTATGGAAAGGCATTATACAGGTGATCCCAGAGCAGGCACTTAAGTTGAGGCCCGTTCTTGGAAACGAAACAGGACTTCATTTTTAACATGACGATTAGACAGGAGATGGAGTTTTGGGGGAGCGGTACCCTCGGCTTATGCAATTGGCAGCATATAAGGAGGAGATGGTGTAGCAGGTATGGGATATGGGATCGTGGTATCCGATTTTCTCCTCAGACTTGTCAGAACAAAGGGTCGAGGAATTCATGGCCATGCACCGGGAGTTGGTGCAGCAGGGGGACCAACGGGCGACAGGGATCACTTAGTTTGGGGAAATGGCATATTTTCGACGACGAAGGCGTACCGGTTTTTCGCGGAGGAAGGGAAGGGAGTGGGGGAGGAGGTTGGCGTGAACATGTGAATTATATGGAGAAGCAAGATACCTATCCGGACCAAGGTTTTCCTTTGGCTATTCAGGCTCGACAAGATTCTCACCAAAGGGCGTAGTGGGCAGTTATTGGGGGCGGAAGATGTTATGTGCGATAGATGTGGGGAGGTGATGGACGAGATGGAGCATATGTTCTTCTCCTGCTCCTCCTCAGCTCAGGTTTGGTGCAGGGCGAGCATACCTTGGGTTGTTGGACGGAATTGTTCAGGATTTTGGAGAGATATTAGATCGGTATGCGGTCATAGGCACGACGACAGCATGTTTCCTTTTGTGTTAGTTTGGGCAATTTGGTGTGCCAGAAATGACGTCATTTTTTGGGAGGGGAGGGTACTTTTTATACTGAGAATGTGGTGGAACACTGTAGAGAGCTATGTAATGCTTGGAATCTGTAACATTCTGTAAACTTACGTTTTACTAATGTATATATACTATTTGAGGTGGATCCCAACTTGGGATGCCACCCTCTTACATTTAAAAAAATACAACTTCACCCCATCCTATCTAATGGAGTTTGATTATCCAGTAACGGAGTTCTACCTCAACTCTCCACCCTCCTCTGCTCTGCTTTGTATCTAATCTCAGATCATGCTCACTCACCTTGTCTTTTCTATTCTTTATCGAACATTTCTTTCATTTTTCTGGAACTGTGCTTCACTCTTATTTTCATTTTTCCAGTTCAGGACACATTTCATGATCTATCTAGGTTCTCTTCATGTACGAAGCTCCCAAAACGGACTGCCAGTTGCACTGCGGATATATCCAATGGGGATGCCATGCACACTCGAGGTATAGTATACCTGTGGAAAGGATTGAAATGAAAGAAATACATTCATCGTAGCCCTAGAGCTCTCTTATATAGGAGAAAAGCTCTAAGGGAAAATTACATAAAGAAGACAAAAGAAATAGAAAATTACAAAATAACGACAAAGAGATATAAATATCTCAACACTCCCCCTCAAACTGGAGCATATATATCTATCATGCTTAGCTTGGAATAGCAACGGTGAAAGGGCCCCTTTGCAAGAGCTTTGGTAAACATGTCGGCAATTTGATCGCCTGAAGCAACATGAAAAGTGGATATAAACCCCTTTGAATCAAATCACGGGTGTAGTGGTAGTCAACCTCAATGTGCTTTGTTCTCTCATGGAAAGCTAGATTATTAGCTGTGAAAAAAGCTGCTTGATTATCACATTGAAGATGCATGGGAAGAGGCACCTCAATAGTTAGGTCAGTCAGAACGGACTTGACCCACATCATTTTTGTGCTTCCCTAGGCCATGGCCCTATACTCTGATTCAGCGCTAGATCTGGCCACAACCGTCTGTTTCTTGATCTTCCATGAAACCAATGAGCTGCCCACAAATACAGTGAAGCCTGAAGTAGACTTCCTGTCCTTGGGACACCTAGCATAATTTGCATCCGCACATTCTGAAACTGCAAGAGACGTGTCTCTCCTGAATAAAAGCCCTGCACCTGGAGAAGACTTGAGATACCTCAAGATCATGTTGACTGCATCCATGTGAGCCTGCTTAGGCTGCTCCATAAACTGGCTGGCCCTGCTGACAACAAACGATATATCAGGTCTGGTAATAGTGACATACAATAAATTCCCTACCAGCTCTCTATATTGTCTCTTATCCACCTCTGCATAGTCATCATCATATAGCCTAGCATTGGGATCCATTGGAGTAGTAGCAGGTCTACATTCTGTCATGTCCATCTCAGATAGAAGATCAATGACGTATTTCCTTTGCGGCATTACCATTTCATGTTGATTCCTTGCAAATTTGATCCTCGGTCACAAAATGTTGTCCAAGGAAATCCTTAACTGCCTAAATACCATGGTTATCACTGCCTGTAACAATAATATCGTTCACATAGACCAAAATAACAATAGTACCTCTCTGGGTTCTCTTAACAAAAAAAGAATGATCTGCAGTAGATCTGACAAAACCATGTTGTTCAACCAACTCCAAGAGCTTCTAGAACCAAGCCCTCAGGCTCCGCTTAAGGCCATATATGACATTGTAGAGCTTACACACCATATTGGACTCCCCCTCAGCAGCAAACCCCGGTGGTTGCTGCATATACACTTCTTCCTGCAAATCCCCATACAAGAAAGCATGCTTGACATCTTTAATTGGAAAAATGGCCAGTCTTGTACCACATCAACTGCAATAAGAATGCACGGTGTAGAGTGACGTGTCACGGGAGAAAAAGTGTCCTAGTAATCCACCCCATAGGTTTGGGTGAACCAGCGAGCAACCAACCTGGCCTTGTATCTATCCACGGAACCATCTGCACGATGTTTTATTATAAACACCCATTTACTGCTAACAATAGAAGCACCTGAGGGAGCGGAGACGACACTCCACGTACCACGATACTGCAAGTGGCCATCTCCTCTTCCATAGCCAAACGCCACGGACCACTCTGCAAAGCCTCCTGATAGGATCGTGGTATCTGCACAGTTGATAAGGCAACAACAAACCTCTGAAAATCCCCAGAGAGTCGTGCCAGGGAAACATGTGAAGAGAGAGGATGCATAGTGCGTGCACGCCTCTTCCTACGTAGAGCAATAGACACGTCCAAGTCCTCGGTATCCGCAGAAGGAGTATCATCTACGACATCCTGCACCTCAATCTGCACACTCAAATCACCAGTGCCATTAGTGGAACTCAAATCCTCAGAACATACCTTGGGCGTACTGGATGATGGAGGTGGCACATGAGCACAAGGTCGGTGCTAGTAAACCTGCGGAAAGAAAGTAGATATGGCAGGGGTGGGAGAATGTGGTGGAGGTGGTGGAGTTGACGATGGAGGAGATGACGGTGGTAGTGGTGTCGTAGTGTCGCCTGGAGTAGGTGAGACCGGAGGTAGAGGCATATAGACCTCTTCTCCACTTTCTAAAGGACTGAGCTTGTCACTTGTAGGAGAGAAATACATAATAGATTCAAAGAAGGTCTAAAAATACCCAACAACATAATACCTTCGTCGAGCAGGGTCAAAGCAACGACACCCCTTTTGGGTTAGAATACCCAACAAACATACACTTGACCGCTCTACGAGAGAGCTTGTCAAGACCTGGAGACATCTGATGAACAAAAGCAACGGATTCAAAAACATGAGGCGTGAGAAAAAAATCCATTTCGGGAAACGCAATCGAGAACGGAATCTTCTACCCCAAAACTGATGAAGGCATACGATTCATCAAATAACACGCAGTGAAAACCGCATCCCCCCAATAAGAATGGGAAGTACGGCTCTGGATCAGAAGAGTCTTGGTAACATCCAAAAGATGGTGATGTTTCCTCTCAGCCACCCCATTCTGTTGAGAAGAATACGCACAAGATGTATGATGCACAATACCATAAGATCTAAGGAACTGAGAAAGTTGTATACTGCAGAATTCAAGTGCATTATCGGAACGTATAAACTTTACATTTGCAGAAAACACATTCCTTATTTCATTAATAAAGGATTGAATAACATAACCAGCATCAGACTTGTTCTTAAGAAGAAAAATCCACGACAATCTAGAGAACTCATCAACAGCAACAAGATAAAACCTATGCCCCTGAAGATCTGGGATACGACTGGGACCCCAAATATCAAAATGAATCAACTCAAAAAGACTACGACTACTTTGACCCTGACGGCTCTGGAATGTGGACCTATGATGCTTCCTAAGCTGGAAGGCCTCGCACTGAAAAGTATAGCGAGGAGAGATCTGAGGTACAACTTGACGCAGCTTTTGCAGAGGAAGATGACCAAATCGAAGATGCCACATATAGGGAGAAACAGATCCAGTGCGAAGAGAAGAGGCACCAACATAAGGAGATTGCACCAGTCTATAGAGACCTCCTTGCTCACGACTAGAACCAATCACCATTCCCGTAAGAATATCCTGAAACACATGAGCAGATGGGTCAAATATGCCACGACAATGTAAATACTTGGTGATTTGACTAATAGATAGTAAGTTCATAGAGAATTCAGGAGTGTAAAGAACATTCTGAAGCCGCATTGTAAGGGTTAACTGTACCTTCCCTTGACTAGTAATGGAGGAGTGTGTCCCATCTGCTATCACAACTGATCTACCTGACTAAGTTGGGCTATAGGTACTAAACTGTCCTCTGACATGACAAAGATGATGGGAGGCTGCTGAATCCATAATCCACTCCAACATGTCTGCTCTGTAGCAGCTAGTAAAAGCATATGTTATACATGATGTAGATGCAGAGGCGGAGGTTGCTACCTCTGATGATCCTGACGGAGAGCTAGTTGACCCAGGAGAAGGCATAATCTCCTTGAGCCGTGCTACTAACTCATCAAATCTCTGATCAGATGCAGTTGAAGAACTGCTGCCCTGCGGGATCTATTCTGTAACACGTCTTGAAGCGGGAAACCCATGCTTTGAATAGCATGTTTCCTCAGAATGACATGGCTTGTGGCAGTAGGTGCAAGGCTGACGAGGGGGTCAACTGTCGCATCCTCTTCCACGGCCACCTCGGCCACGGAACTATGTAGGTCTCCCCCTACCATGAGATGCTGCCATGGCTGAAGAAGTATGAGATAACTGAGTAGCACCAGGAGATATGGAGAGCCTGCTCAGCCTGCGATATGCCTCTTCCATTGGAGGTATAGTGGCATCAGTAAGAATCTGTGCTCTAGCAGCATCACACTCATAGTCAAGTGCCGTTAGAAAGACTCCAGCCATCATCGAATCCATGTATGCCCTAAGCTACTCTGGTGCGGCAGTCAAGGGAATGTAACCACTGTGGTAAAAATCAACCGACTAGACCAATTAGTCGGCCCTACTAGTCGAGTCGGTGGGGTAGCCAACTCGACTAGGCCTAGTCGGCCATTAATAGGTCAACCCGACTAATCGGGCCGACTACAAAGCCGACTTTTACATAGAGATTTTTTAATTTTTAAGTTTTTCGATTTTCTCAAAAGCAAACCTATTCTAATATGCTTAATGATTTATTTAAAGACAACTACTTCTTTTATTTCATTATGATAGTATAAAAAATATATAAATCAATGTAAACATATAAGAATATGTGTATAAAAATTGATTTATATATTTAAAATATATAAAAAATTCAAAATCGACTAATGGCCGACTAAATCCGATTAGTTGTCCAATTGCCGATTAATCCTTAGTCAGTGACCCCGCCGATCGAGTATCGACTACCGTTTTCTGCAACCTTTAATGTAACCATGCAACTTCTCAAACATACCCCTTAAAGAAGTGTAAAGGATATGGAGAGGGTGACCATTCTGCCTGAACATGAAGATGTCGTGTTGGAGTTGCAGAATCTTTGACTCGTTCTTTGCTGGAGAGTATGTAGGAGCAAGAATGTCCCACATAGCCTTGGTCGTGGGCTGACTCAATATATCATTGGCTATCTCCATGGACACCGCCCCAGAAAACCACACACGTGCATGTGTCATCTCCCTCCCACGAGGCGTTAACCCCAGTCTTGTCAACAGGCTCCTCCTGTGTGAGAATATTCTTCTTGTCATTACATTGCATAAGACTCATGAACTGCATGGTCCACAGTTCATAGTTTGTTCCATCCATCTTCACGATGGATGTTGGACCTTTGAAGGCACCTAAGGATGGAACATCTGCTTTGTTGTTTGACATGATGACAACGATCTTCAAGACTGAGGTTGCAAACTGAAATAACTATGTCTACACAGACATATAGCAAGATGGTTGTGGGTGTAGACTCATACCACAACCTCTTCCATCAACAGAAAGTTTCTTTAGGCACCTAGGATGATTTTAGAAGATCAAAAACCACGTCCTAGGAACCAAATCAGACCTATTCAGGGCCACAAGAACCAGGATAGAGCAGCCCTTCCAGACTCAAGCCCTCGAGGGGAAAGTTGTGGCGCCCCTTGTGCATGAGGGCTTCGCGTGACGGGTTGCAGTCGCGGTTGGCAGCCGGCGGTTGCGGCCTGCTGCTGCGGGCGGGCGGGCTAGGGTTGGCTGCCTGCCGCGCGAACTCTATGGCTTTGGTGGGGTTTGGATTTTGGGGCACAGTCTCCGGTCTAGGACCGTCACTCTGATACCATGTGGAAAGGATTGAAATGAAAGAGATACATTCACTGTAGCCCTAGAGCTCTCTTATATAGGAGAAAAGCTCTAAGGGAAAATTACATAAAGAGGACAAAAGAAATAGAAAATTACAAGATAACAATAAAGAGATATAAATATCTCAACAGTACCTCTAACCTATATTCTCAACTAGGGGTTGAAATCCATCGCTTTATAAGCGGCACCTAATAGTTATCCCATTGTTTCATGCATATTCACTTTCTTCACTGTAGAAGGGAAAGAATGGAATTGCATTAATGAGAGGCCCTAGGGTTCTCTTATATAGGAGAGGAACCTGTTGGGCAAATTACAAGATAAAAGAAATAGATAATATGAAAATAATAAGGAAGATAATTAATACCTCAACACTCCCCCTCAAGTTGGAGCGGAGATATTGATCAGGCTCAACTTGGAACAACAACTCTAATAAGACCCTCTGACTAGTGCCTTAGTAAATACATCCATTGTCTGGTCTCCAAAGCTAACATGCGCAGTGGCAATAAGACCAATATGTATCATGTCACGAGTGTAGTGACAGTCCACCTCTATGTGCTTGGTCCTCTCATGAAAAGCTAGGTTGTTGGCAATAAAAAGAGTAGCATGATTGTTACATTGGAGGTGCATGGGAAGAGGCACCTCTATAGTGAAGTCAGTAAGAATAGATCTACCCTGCATCATCTCTGTGCTAGCATGCGGGTCATGGCCCTGTATTCTGACTCAACACTCGATCTGGCAACCACGATCTGCTTCTTGCTCTTCCAAGAAACAAGGAAATTCTTTATGAACACAATGAAGCATGAAGTAGACTTCATATCCTTTGGACATCCAGCATAATCTGCATATGATGTAACTGAAAGAGATGTATCTCTGCTGAAAAGAAGTCACGTACCTGGTGAAGTCTTCAGATACCTCAAATCTTCTCTGCTGAAAAGAAGTCACGTACCTGGTGAAGTCTTCAGATACCTCAAATCATATGGATTGCATCCATATGTGCATGTCTGGGTTGCTCCATAAACTAACTCACTTTGCTCACGGCAAAGGATATGTCGGGCTTGGTAATAGTCATATATAGTAGCTTGCCAACAAGCTCCATGTACCTCCTCTTGTCGACCTCCTTAGTGTCGCCATCATAGAGCTTCATGCTCGAGTCAATAGGAGCAGTGACAGGTCTGCAATCTGCCATGCATGTCTCTGAAAGAAGGTCTATAACGTACTTCCTATGGGTCATCACAAGACCTCTCTGGTTCCGGGCAAACTCCAGTCCAAGGAAGTAACATAAATTACCAAGGTCCTTGGTCACAAACTGCTGACCCAGGAAGTCCTTGGCTCCCTGAATACCCTACTCTTCATCCATTGTAACAATAATATCATCTACGTAAACAAGAATGACAACAGTACCTCTCTAGGTCCTGTGCACAAACAAAGAGTGATCGGCAGCCGATCGCACAAACCCATGTTGCTCTATCAAGTCCGAGAGCTTCTGGAACCATGCTCTTAGATTATGCTTAAGGCCATAGATAGCCTTGTGTAGCCTAGAAACCTTCTGACACTCCCCCTCAATAGCAAATCAAGGTGGTTGCTGCATGTAGACCTCTTCCTATAGATCACCATAGAGGAACGCATTCTTCACATCAAGCTGGTAAAGGGGCCAATCTCGTGTCACAGCAATAGAAAGTAGAATACGCAGAGTAGAATGTCTGGCAACTCGGGAGAAAGTATCATAATAGTCCACTACATATGTCTGAATGAACCCACGTTCCACAAGTCTTGCCTTATAGCGATCCACACTGCCATATGGATGGTGTTTCACAGTGAACACCCAATTGCATCCCACAATGGATGCGCCAACTAGAGCAGAAACAAGACTCCACGTATCACGTGACTGTAACGCAGTCATCTCCTCCTCCATGGCTAACCTCCACAGATTGTCCTGAAGAGCCTCCTGATATGTCAGTGGTATCTCCACGGCTGATGTGCCAAGGTAAACCTCCTGAAATCCTCTAACATACTGCTCAAGGAAACCTGAGCTGCAAGAGGATAAGTACTATACCTCCAATTCTGCTTACGCAAAGCAATCGGCATATCAAGATCATCTACCAAGTCCTTAACATGTAAGTTCCCCTCTTGAGAAAGCACATGCTCATCCTGTATGGAATCCTACTGCACAGACAACTCAGTAGTGTCATCAGTAGAAATAATATACCCATTACATACATGAGGTGTGCTGGATGATGGGCAAGACCTGTGAGTAGGGGGGACAGAGCGAGACCTGTGAGTAAACACACGTGGCAAAAACTAAGTCATGGTAGGTGGTGATCCAAAGGCAGACATAGAAGCAGGTGGAGGAGAAGGAGTAGGTGTAGTTGGTGGTGGTGGTGGTGGAGGCGGTGGTGGTGGTAGAGCAGGAGTAGATGGAGGTGGTGGTATGACAGTAGGAGGAGGCATGTAGATCTCAGCATCAGAGTGAGATGGGGCTAGTCGATCACATGTAGAAGAAAAATACATGACAGACTCAAAGAAAGTAATGTTAGCACTGACAAAGTATTTCCGCCTAAACGGATCAAAGCAATGGTACCCCTTCTTGGTACAAGAGTAGCCGACAAAAACGTACTTGACAGCTCTGGGAGAGAGCTTGTCACGGCCTGGAGAGAAATCATGAACAAAAGCAACCGAACCAAATACATGAGGTGAAAGGGAGAAAGATCCTTCTTGTAAAAAAACTATCGATAAAGGTATCTTCTCTCCCAACACAGACGAGGGAATGCGGATTACTAGGTAGCATGCAGTGAGGACTGCATCACTCCAATAAGCGTGAGGAGCAAGACTCTGGATCAACAACGTTTTGGTCACATCAAGTAAGTGATGGTGTTTGCGCTCGGCAATACCGTTATGCCGGGATGTATAAGCACATGAAATCTGGTGAATAATGCCAAGAGATTTAAGAAACTCATAAAGCTGTAAGGTACATAACTCTAAGGCATTATCAGAACAAGGATATTTGACATTGGCAGAAAAAATATTATTTATCTCATTAATAAAAGATTTGATAAAAGACCCAGCCTCAGACTTATTCTTCAATAAAAAGATCCAAGAAAGTCTAAAAAATCATTGACACCGACTATATCAAAATGGTGTCCCTAGCGATCAGGGATACGACTCGGACCCCAAATATCTAAATGGAGGAACTCAAACAACTGATAATTGCTCCGACTATGACGAAATGGAAAGGAGGAACGGTGATGCTTCCCAAGCTGGCATGCCTCACACTGGAAGGAAGAGCTCGTGGAAATCTATGGGAGAACATGACGTAGCTTCTGCAAAGGAATGTGGCCAAAATGAATGTCCACATGTATGGTGAGACTGGTCCAGTAGGTAATGTAGGGACCACAACATGAGGAGGTTGGACCAACCTGTACACAAGAGATGAAAGGTCAAAAATGGTACGACAATGCAGATCCTTAGTGATTTGACTAATGGAAAGTAAATTCATCTAAAAGTCAAGAACATATAAAACATTCTGAAGGCGCATGGACGACGTCAGATGCACCTCCCCCTGTCCTGTGATGGGTAAGTGGACCCCATTAGCAATGACAACTCATCTACTAGGAGGTATGGTCCTGTAGGACCTCAGCTAGGCTATGTCTCCACATAGATGGTGGGAAGCACCATAATCCATACTCTACTATGTCATATATGCACCGCTACTACCAGTAAAAGCGTAAGAAATACCTGAAGAGCTCGAAAAGGCTCTGGTTGTGGCTGTGGTATCTGTGGTTGTGGTACCTGCAACAAGAGTCATGATCTCTTGTATAAGAGAGATAATATCATCCAGGCGAGGATCGACCTGGGATGTTGGAGTCTCTAACGACTCAATCTGTTCTGCCACGCGAGCAGATGTAGGATATACATGCTTCTGATAGCATGTATCCTCTGTGTGTCCTGGTCGACGACAGTAGGTGCAAGGGCCATGCTAACATCCACTGCCTCTGTCACGAGGGGTGTGCCCTCTGAACTGGGTCGTCCCTCCTCTGCCATGAGAAGTGGCCATCGCTGAAGAGGGTTGAGGAGTGGCAATAGGAAGCATGAGAAGCCTGTTGAGACGGCTATAGGCCTCCTCCATGGGAGGTATGGTAGCTCCGGTGAGAAGCTATGTGCGTGCAACATCGTACTTTGGATCTAGTGCAGCTAAGAAAACTCCAACCATCGTGGAGTTCATGTATGTCATTTGTTGCTCCGTAGATGATGTAATAGGCATGAAGCTATGAAGCTTCTCGAACATGCCACGGAGCGAAGAGTAGAACAAGTGCGGAGGATGGCTATTCCGCTTGGCCCTGTAGATATCGAATTGGAGCTGAAGAATCTTGGCCTCATTCTTCGTTTGGGCATGGATGGATGTCAAAATGTCCCATATCGCCTTGACGGTTGGTTGATTCACAATATCATTGGCTATCTCCGTGGTGAGGGTCATGGAGAGACAAATATGCGCATACGCATCATCTTGCTTCCAAGAAGCATTGGCCCCAGTCTTATCTGTTGACTCCGGATCCTTCAGGATGTGCTCCTTGTTACTGCACTGCATGAGGGTGAGAAACTGCATGGATCACAACTCATAGTTGGTCGCATCCATCTTTACGGTGGGAGTCGGTCCCTTGAAGGAGATTGACGAAGAAAAGATATCACCTTTGTTCTCTGAAATGATGAAAGAACAGCCAAAAATGAAATTCGACTGGGAAGTAAACTGATCTAAGCGAGTCTACACAATCATATGGAGGATTAGTTATATGTGTAGACTCATACAACCATCCTCGTCAATCCTTGGTGCATGCTAGGGCCGGAAAATGTGATTTATAGGTCTGAAATAACGTTTTTCGATCAAAATCGGATCGTTTTCGAGTCAAACCGGACTGTTGTACAGTGCACAGGAGTGCAAGATGGGATGTTGCAGCAGGCTTTTGGCGGTTGTGGAGGCCTGGATAAGGAGCCTAGCGACTGGAGGAGGAGTACCTCGAGGGGCCTAGCAGCGGCTTGAAGTCCCCAGCGATTGGTTGTGGCTACCTGTAGCACTGGAGATGTGCCTCGAGGGGCCTAGCAGCGGCTTGGAGGCCCCATTGATTGCTAATGTTGGGTAGCGGTTGCCCTAGAGGCTGTGAGAGGAGATACCTCAGCCCCTTGGCGGTGCCAAAGGGGCCCCGATGAGGGCCTAGAGCCAACCTAGAGGCTGGCAGCGCCGCTAAAAGAGGTCCGACGTGAGGCAACAGCGTGAGTTGGGCTGGCGGTGGGGGATGGGGATTAGGTCAGGGATCCGGTATAGGATCGTCTATCTGATGCCATGTGGAGATAAAAGAATCGATTGCATTATTGAGAGGCCCTAGAGTTCTCTTATATAGGAGAGAAACCAGTTGGGCAAATCACAAGAAGAAGACAAAAGAAAAAGAAAATACATAAACAATATGAAAGATAAGTAATATCTCAACAATCATGTATATGGATATTCTAAACTTAGTAACGACTATAAATGTTTTGTCTCTTTACTCTCTACATTTGTAATTCACAACAATTTTGTTGAGGCAAATGTTGACCCTAGGAGGGCTCGGGCTATGCATGAGGATATGGAAGCCTTGATCATAAATCGCACCAGCTACATTCTAGATATTCTTGATGGGCCCATATGGTTGAGCCGAAGTGGTTGACATCATTAAATACAAACTAAATGGATGGGTGGAGAGATAAAAGATCATGCTCGTAGGAAAATGCTTCAATCAAAAGTACGATATTCAGTACTTGGAGATGTTAGCTCATGTAGCAAAAAATGAATATAATGTGTGTTGCTCTCTTTAATTGTACTTTAGGATTGAAAATTCACCGGATGAACATGAAGAATGCATTATTGAATAGAAATCTACAAAAGGAAGTGTACATGCATATGCCAATAGGCTATGAGAAGGAAGGGAATGGTACAAATTGAATAAAGCATTATATAGACTAAAGTAATCTTCAGGTATGGTTTAAAAAGCTTAGAGTGGTAAAGATTGGACTGGTATACCCCCAAGGCAATCGGGACCATACCCTATTTACGAAGACAAGTGGAGACAAAGTGTCTCTTCGTCTTTTTTAAGTTGATCATCACAAGAGAACGATTAAGAAGAGATTGAGGCTTGTGGGAAATTTGATTCAGCTCACTCTAAACCTGATATTACTTATACAATTATTGTGGTGAGGCAACTGATGCATGTGTCTAAGGATGCTCATATGAAAATTATAGAATGCATCATTTGTTACTTAAAGAAGAACCTTGGAAAAGGTCTTATTTTTACCAAGGATGTGAAGCTTGTAATTGGAGGCAATACATATACATATTGCATGGGATGCACTAACACCGCATGATCCACCATTAGATATTATATATCCATCGAGAAATCTTGTTATGCGGAGGAGTAAGAGCAAGAGGCAATCAGTGTGTGCGAGATCTAGTGCCGAAGCAGATTATAGGGTTGTTGCAACGGAAATTGCATAAATGATGTGGCTTAAGATCATTCTGACAGACATTGGAATAAAGCTGATTCGTATAAGAGATTATATCGTGGCAACAAGGCTGAAACTTTCTTAACGATTCTTTTATGTATAAATTATTATTAATTTATGTTTTTAATTGAACAAAGCGAGGTAGTATAATTTCAAACATCGACTTATCATTATCAATATATGCTTTTTGTATTTCTTGATTCTAGTAACAAAATAAGAACACAGTACTGTGTGTAATGTAGTTTGTGTAATCTTTACTTGGGCATTGCCCTCTCCATCCCTAAAGAAAGTCACCCTAACCAAAAAAATCGCACCTAGAAGCACCTCAATCCTAAACGGAACCAAACAAGTTCCTAGCTTTCATATATAATAAAACATAACACACAAGTATACGAGAACCCAATTACGCGAATCTATCAAGAAGCTCGAATTATGCGCAGACCGATCTGAAGAAAAGAACGAGAAAGTTGGGTTACAATGGGAGGGGAGCTGCGACTTGCGAATGATGAGAGATGAGTCCCTGAAGGTCTCGGAGTAGAATCCTCCTTCGGGATGGGCCTTCAGATCAAGCAGAGCTGCGATCTCCGAGGCCGTCTTCGTCGATCCCATCGATAGATTGAGAGACAGAGAGAAGAGAGAAAATGGTGTCTGTCGCGCCGGTGGGGAGTGGGAGTGAGGACGAGAGGGAGAACTAGAGTGACACATAGCAATAGTGTGGGTAATTACATTTGACTACTTACACTTTGACAAATTTAAGAATAATGCCCTTGGTTTAAGCATATAAAATCAGCACCTCTCAAAGAGATCTTGTCAATAGTTGTGAAAGGATACACTGACTTTGGCAACCTTTGGTTTACACAAAATCAAATCCATTACCTACCCATTATATGATGGGTAAAATGGGGTTGCCCCCTTAAAGGGAGCTAACTTGACTCCTCCGCTTCATTTTTCTCATTTTTTTATTTTTTTTGAAAATTTCTTCCGTGAATTTTCATCAATATATCTCTATATTATGCTATTAAAATTTCGTTTGAAACAGAGACCATACGGTCTCCATCCAGACGTGGTCGTTTTTAGCAATTCTGTTACCGTTAAAAAATGATTGTCTGGATAGAAGCCGTATGAGTCTCTGTTTCATATGAAATTTTAAAAGCATAATATAGGGATATTGTGATGAATATTCAAGGAAAAAATTTCAAATAAAAAATAAAAAATAAGCAAAATGGTACGGGTGGAGCCAAGTTAGCTCCCCCCAGGAGCAGCCACATTAAACCCTTATATGAGTGGAGGTACAGATGTCATTGGAACTGTTGCAAAAATTCCCCAATTCTATGATTGAGGATGAATTTGGGAGAAAGCATGCTATAGGTGTGTCATCTTAGAGCATGGGAGTTGTACTTTAATTATTGCATATTCCATTTTTTGGAAAAAAAGATCGATATTCATTCATCAAAGAACCAATCATTTGTCCGATCGACTGCTAAGTCCACATCCACGATGATACAAGAAAAGTAAAATAGCAATATTAACCTGTGAGAGGATTTTATAAAGTAGAATTTGTAAGGGCTTGGGAGGTTTTAGGGTGTCACGAATGGAGTTAGCTCAAACAAAGGCACAAGAAATTCACTTCATCGGCTATTTGGAGCGGCAGAAGGGATCTACCCTCGAACAATCTCGAAAACATTCTATATTGACACTGTAATCCTTGAGTATTCTATATTGACTCCATAATATCTAAGGTAAAATGGGACTGCTCCCTTGAGAGGGAGCTAACTTGGCCCCCCCGTCCTATTTTCTTCGTTTTTTTTTTGAATTTTTTTCGTGGATTTTCATCAATATATCCATATATTATGTTGTTAAAATTTCGTGCGAAACAGAGACTCATACGGCCTCCATCCAGACGTGGTCATTTTTAGCAATTCTGTTACCGTTAAAAAATGACTGTCTGGATGGATGTCGTAGGAATCTCTGTTTCGTACGAAATTTTAATAGCATAATGATGAATATTCATGGAAGAAATTTTCAAAAAAAATGAGTGAAATGATGCGGGAGGAGCCAAGTTAATTCCCCCTTAGGAGCAGCCACATTGAACCCTAATATCTATTAGACACTCAATCTCCACGTCTTCCACTTTACAAACAAACCCACCATGTAAACTCCAAACAACTAGCGCAACCATTGCGTTTAGTCAGGTTGATCACCAAAGATGTTTTTGTAGTTGTGGACCTCAGACCCAGTGTGATAACTCCATTTTTTGGGTTCATTGATCTTCTCATACTCGATCTAAATACTTAAAGTAATTAATTAAATATTTGCTGATTAACATTAAAAACTAATATTACAGAAATATTCTATAAAAGAAAGCATAGCAATTTATTATAATTATTATTATTCACAAGTATTTGAAAGTATGCATTATGCGTCGTCCCAAATGTTTATATTTATATATACATCAAAATCATAGTGAGCTACGCAAGCATACTACAAGTATGTCATGTATTAGTGATTGGTGGCTAGTTTACCTACACGTTGTGTTTTCAGACAATCAAGGTAATGAGTAAACAAAGTGCTTAATAATGAAGAAAATAAAGTAAAATAGAACACAAGATTATTAAAAAGCCTTAATCTTCTTTGTTTTAAATTCCAAAAATTATCTATATTTGTTCTTTTTCTTAATGAACCCCAGCTTTGTTCTTTTTACTAATGAACCATAGCACTCTAATCAAGGTTGTGAATTAGTCCAATGTATATGCAAAGTGGTTTCACCTCGTGATGCCGACATTGTGGATGGTCCATGGTTGAGAAACAATGTTAAGCCATGATAATGTTGCAAGTTATGCCACACTAGAAACTCAATACATCCAAATTTCTTGAGCTATTTATCTTTAACTATCTTAACTATATCTTTAAATCTATATATATATATATATATATCAAATGCAAAAGTTTCTACCAACTTATATTCAACCTTGTTCAAGTTATTCTTAGTCATTTTTGTAAAATACAAAATTCGTAATCGAAATGTTTAGGAAAGGGTTATCTTCAACAAAAATTACTATACATATAACTCCATGCACATTTAAACACAATGTAGCACTAAACCTATTTATACCTTCATGTGATGTTACTTATGCAATTTATCCCTCTTCCAATAGATGATTACATGTAACTTGATACAAAGCATTGAGTCTTCATTTGTCTCCACTAAATTAGTATTTCCACACTCTAAGATTGTATTCTCGAAATCAAAGTATTTCTTCATGCTAGGATTGCATACTTTAAGTTGATAAAAACTTTGCTATGTTATTGCTTCATATCCCATATGGGGTACATGCCATCCCGATATTTCTACACTATAACTCTTAGATAAAAACATGTTAGAATTATAAATATTATTACATGTTAAGAGTGACAACAATATTATCATGTATAAGAACTACAATTATTATGATAAGCAAGTGCTAAAATAGTTTCTATACATACACCATAATTATAAATAACTCCCTCCCATTATATTATTAGTTACAAAAATCACGACGTTTATTATGAATCCGAGACTGTGTGGCTTTGTAATGCTCTACAACAAAGAGAACTTTTCCTAATAAGTAGAAACTGTTAAAAACTGGTGATTTACTATTAGCATTTCTCGTCATGTATAGTGTGTTCAGATATCCTATCCTTCAATCACATCCTCACTATACTTCCAAACAATTTGCCCCTGCAAACCAATCCATCATGTATAAACCAATATATGTCTTATCCCTTCACTACTATATCTAGAAGGTAATATCAAAGGTATATAAGGGTGTGTTTGGTATGCAGGTTAGGGTAGGTTAAACTGGTAGAAGGTAACACATTTTTGTGTTTTGTTGTTTTAATAGAGGGTTAAAATGTGGATGGGTTTGTTGTGATATGATTGTATTGAAGTTTGGAAAATTGAATAGTTATTGTGATGTGATTGTATTGAAATTTGGAAAATTAAGTGGAAGTGGAGTAGTTTATAATTTTTATATGACATGATGGTATAATATATTATTTTTTAATGAAATTGATAAAAGAATATGATTTATTTAATGTATTAGAAAAAAAGAAAGAGTAGGACCCATATGAAGGGAGGAAAATGGGTTGGGGGGGAGGGGGGGGGTTTACCCCTCTAGTCGAATAACACCTAAGAGTTGTAAATGACAAGCAACAAAAACTCGACATCACATGTTAACAGCAGAAAGATGTCTCAAGATAGACCACGCTAATTAAACAAAGCTCATATGCCCACTAGGTTGATTATCTGACCTGATTCAATAGAGCTATGACCTTGATGATAACCAGTATTGCAAAAGTCGGTATTTGATAATCAGTTGGAGGGATCATCGAATAGAGAATAATCAGTAATTCGGACGACTATTCGAAATTATCCGATTTATTATTTTTTATTTAAAAATGATATATATTCTTATATATTTATACATATATTATCATCAACTAACAAGAATCCAAAATAAAAGTATCCATTAACAACATACACATACAGGGCTTTGACATTTTTGATAATATCATGACAAATGGTAATGCTTGAGAATTAAAAAAAATAAAAAATTCCAGTAGTTAACTACCAACCGACCGGATAATCGAACTGACAATTCGGTTAGGTTGACTGTTGGCCGACTAAAGGTTATTCGGCTGAATAAAAAAATCCAACAGTGAACCTTTATTCAGCCGACTATTGCAACACTGATGATAACCTTAGAAAAATCTACCAAAATATCTCAACATCCCCAAATTCTTGAGAATCATGGAGCTAACTCATTTTGAATCACATTAGCAAAGCAACAATCTTTCCCATGTGTATGAATTGGACAATAGGTCCAACGCTCCTGTCATGTTTGTTTTGGTAGTCGAAGGGACATGCATGACAATACACTATGATATTCTAAAAGAGAGGAGTAAAACGATTATGACCATGATTTTTTGTTGTTTTCCATCTTACGAAGGGTGTTGAAGATTTCAGTTTTGATCGGAGTGGTAGGGATCAAAACGTTTGTCTCTTCATTGATCAAATTGGAGATGTAGTCTAAAAGAATTGGTACATAAGAAGTCTCCCCACCAATAAAGAGGTTGGAAAAGAAGTTAGTAGGTCTATCATTAGTAATTTAGTAGCTCCGATTCCCATCACTGATGGAAGAATAAAGAGAGTTTTTGATATTATTGAGGCATCTAGTTTAATGACAAGAATGGAAATACCCATTATCCATCATATCCCTCTTCAAATATATGATTGTAATCTTTATCTCTCGTCCACACTACCTATTAAACAATAAATATCACTGATTCTACTTACCAAAAATAACAAAGAAATTGAGAATATGAATAATTCATACTTATCCTATCTGTATCCTACCAGAAATAAAATCTATAAAAAATGAGAATAGTTATTCCTCGCCACAATGCTCAACTATATTACTTCACGTTATCACTCTCATATAAGTAATGATTACAATTTATCCTCCGTTCATACCACCTACTTTATAATAACTACCACTTGTTCTTTTTTCTCAAAATCAGTAAAGAAATGGAGAAAAATAACAAATGACATCATTGTTCTTCCCTCTTTATTTAACTTTTTACTATAGGGATTTTTACTCAACATACCTTATAATCTTTGTCAATTACCTCCACGACATTTGAAACAACCTAATCCCCCCTCGCAATGACGGAGGCAGGGGGCGGGAGGGGGTTTGGCCCCCCTGTCTCCCAAAGTACCTATTATATATTATATAATAATAATATTACATGATTTAAATACAATAGTTAAATATAAATAATAATAAGTTGTATAAAATAGCCCTCCAATCTTTCATTTATAAGTTAAATAAAATTCTTCCGCTCTCATTTCTCAATAAAAAATCAATAATATGATCTGAATACGATAATTTAATTATTAACACTTGTATATTTTACGGAAACTACATGTTATACATATAGGGATGCAAACAGTTACGGATATATCCATATCCGATCCGCCACCGTATCTATTTTATACAGAATTTTTCACATCCATATCCATATCCGTTTTAAAATGGATATGGATATTGATATCGTTTTGATATCCACAAACATCCATATATGTATCTGTATATCTATTTCCGTATACCTCCTTCTACAATTTTTGTATAATTTTTATGATACAAATACATTTAATAAATTTATATCATGTGTTTTCAATCCAATTCATATATATTTAAGTCAAATCTATAGAGTATTTCTAACATTACTCGTATGCAATCAGTATCTGTTTTACATCCGTATCTATTTTTTGAGGATATGGTAAGATAATTTTAATATCCGTCAATATCCGTATCCACATTCGTATTCAAAAACAGATAAGGATTCGGTAATACCAATATCTATATCTGTATACGTCCGTTTGCATCCCTCTATACATAACTACATGAACAAAATAAGTATGTAGAGATTTTTTAATTCGTCATTATACTGCTTGTTGTTTAATATATAATGCCGAATAATAATTAATGATATTTTTAATATTTGAAATTAGGAAAGAATGTAATATCCATTTATATCAATACTGTTGGTCCATATAGTGACACTTAACCCTCACAATTTTAATATCGATGATAGTTAAGATTCTGAAAAATATGACGAATAAGCGTTGCTATATTGACCTTCTTTAATGATGTAGTAATAGATATGATATTTGTCTCTAATTTTTACATAAAAATTATTTCATAATAAATAATACTCATAATTATATATTTAGCAGTAGATAAAATATTAATAAATTAGAAAAACACACATATACACACATTTCACTGTAGTGAATCATACCCTTTTATTAAAGATGTATAATTAACTAATAGCATTTACATGTTGTATGCATGCCGACCTTTATATCTTTTATGAACTTTCATTTTGAACATAAATAAACCCATTAAAATGCTGGATTATTAAAATAATCGTCAAAATCTAGAATGTAAATAGTAGTTACATTGTGCAAAAGATACTAAAATAAGGATATAATTATTAATTATGGACAAGCATATATGTGTTATCATATCCAGATTTGTTTTAGTACATGAGTACGGATGTCAATATAGATATCAACGAATATGAATAATGTGTTACTATATCATGGAAATTGGGTATAGATATAAAATGAATATGGATTGAATATGAACGCAATCACAAATACTTTATAAATTATCTTATATATATGAATTGAATGGCTTATTATGATACAAATACAATACATATATATATCTCATAAAAATTATATCAAATATACAGAAAAGTTAAAAAATTGTTAGATGTAATTAAGAATAAATATACATCTATATATTAAAAAAATATAAAAATTTAGACAAAATGAATGGGGATACCAAAGTGGCATTTATATATGTATTCATTTTAATATAGATACATATACACCTATCAAAATATATTATAAGAAATAGGTACATATATATATTTATATCCTTTTACATCCCTATATTAATTGTGATATAATTTTACTTTTAAAAAATATTAAATTTGATTGTACTACTTAACATCGTATTAATAAAAACTTTTATGATTTGAAGAATTTTGTAAGGACCTCCATATAATGTATGTTTGGATATTTATGTGAAATCGTAAGTTTATAGCAATATCTTTGTAAAAATCCTTGCAAATAAATATTAATAGTTAAAACGATAAATGATAACGCATATATACTTTATATATATATAATGTATCTGCATGTATATGTATGTGTATATGTATGTGTGTAGTCTCATTAATTTGGCCCCCCCAAGTAAAAATTTTTGGCTTCATCCCTGCCCCCTCGACCCTGTAAACTTGCTAACCCTTACCCTATAGATCTTGTAGTTAACCCCATCCATTTACCCGTTAAAACCAACTGCATTTCGTTATATTCTTTTACATTATACCAATTTTGTTTATCAAATTTACATTGATTGTCACTCCCCCTCACCCTCCTCCTCATCTCTCTTTCCCCCGTCGCCCTCCTCCTCTTAGGTATCTTCTCCTTCCTCTCTGCTCCAATCTCTTCTCCCCTCTCCTCGCTCGCTCGTACCTCAGCCCCTTCGCTCATACGCTCCGCTCATTCCTCGTTTATCTCTGACGTCACTCTGCTCTTTCCCATCGCATCTCTGCCTCGACCAACCACCTTAGCCTTCCTAGCTCCTCACTGACCCTCGTCGTTCCACCACTTCACCTAACCGCCATGCAACTCCATCAGCTTACGCAATTCCGCCTAGAGAAGCACCATCGTCCGCATCCATCCTCGGTGAGGTATCGCCGTCCACCTGCATCTCTCCGCCTCACACCACTCTCCGATGTTCGATGCTCCCCTTCTCCTACCTCACCGCCCTCACGCCCGCCATTGGGAGAGCAGCTCCACTCGCTCCACCGACCGTCGACACCATTCTGTGTTTCCGCAATTGCCTATCGCACCACTACGCACCGCCTCGACAACCTTTGGCGCCCCAAACCCTGACGCCCCCGCCCCTGTCCCGAGCCCTACCACCATCCCTACCCAGCGCAAGGGGAAGGCATCGGAGATCCAGGTGTTCCTACTGGAAGCCGCACTTCGCTAGGGAGGAGAGGTGCAACATACGGTGGCGCCGCCTAGCGTGAGGGGGGGTTGCCGCCTGGAGAGGCCTTCGCCTTGGCCATCGCCTGGAGGAAGGGCGAGCAAGGTGCACCAATGCGGATAGGGCCTTATCACGTCACCGCCTGAGATACAGCTCCGCATGGAGCGTGTGTGCCCTAACCCCAGCAGCCTCCTCTCCGACCTATGGAAAGAATATGGGGGTGGAATATCCACTGTTGGATTTCCATTGGTTAGATTAACTCAAGACTAACCCATGCAATTGGCTCAAATAAAGTTAAAACTGACGGTAGGGTCTGTGGGCTAAGACGGAGCAAGTTTACGGGGTCGATGGGGGAATTAGGTTGTTTCAAAGGTCGTGGAGGTAACTGAAAAAGATTATAGGGTCTGCTGGGTAAAAATCCCTTTATTATATAATTTATTATGTAGTGCTTATTTGTCATTCATTATGAGTTGTTTAGCAACCACTTGATCAACTATGCCTTCAAGTCTAGTCCTTCCTTGGTAGGTTTGTATTGAATCTCTTCTACATGATTTAATAGTCTTTCCACAAAATAGATGCACAAAATAGTATTATATCATTATCAAAACAAGAGTTTGTAATAAATGCTCTCATAAATACCTATCCCTTGTTGGTATTGGTAACGTAGATAGTAGCGTCCACTTCGAGGAATTAAAATAAATGATGGTATAGATTCCTAGTATCTGAAGGATATGGGTAGATCCTTAAGCGCATCACGGAAGCGTGAGGATCGCATCGTATGCGATCGGGAGTGACTAGTCGCACTAGTAGCTCGAGGCAGCAGAATTTAAAAATTTTTAATGTGATGAAACCACATAATCCAAGAACATTTCTCGGATCGTTTCATCTAAACCATAAACAAGTATTAGGTTTACCTCTTGAAGCGTGGTTGCGATCGAGTCTCTAAGCGAAGAGATCTCATGTCTCAAGTCCGATCCAACGGAGGAGACGCTTGCGAGCACGTTGATGAGACGTGTGCTCCTCGCAATCCATGTTGATGATCCAAGCGGTGAATCTCCTGATCTCGTCATACAAAATCCGACGTCTTCCTCATGAGAGATGCAAACCGAAGGAGCGGAGATTCACGAGCAAATACTCTGGCAGCATAACGACGATGCTGCGGCAATGGCGAGTCTCTCAATGGTTCCATGGTGGACAACCACAATGAGAGAGAGACACACACGACGTGTAAAGAGAGAGAGAGGGAGAGAGCATTAGTTGTCGTTGTAACTCGAAGAGCAATGGGTGCCTCTTCTTATACATGGTTTTGGGAGTCCATGAGTCTCAATCCGTGGACACACAAAATCAATGGATGAGATTGATTTGTGTTTCTTTCAATGGCCATGATGTTGTTGTAAAAACACAACAACTATTATTTTAATTAATATATATTAATAAATCAATATAAATTAATTTCTAATCAAATCAATTAACTAGTCTTGGAGATAATAAGAAGATTGACCACGTCCCCTAAAAAAGGAGGACGACCACCCTTTTGAGATGGAATGGGTATATCTCCTCAATATCTCATGAGATCTCATTATCTCACGATATCTCCAAGATTTACAACACTTGTTGTAAATTATTTCACACAAATAATTCACATTTATCTTGTGAATATTTCAATCATGCCATTAGAAAAATATGAATCACATTCACATCCCAAAATAAAATATAAATTATATTTCCAATTAATCATCCAATATGAATCCAATTCACATCAATAATTAATTAACAAATATAAATCATAGTCTCTCTCTCTAATATATTATAAATCATATTTATAATATATATGAATAATTGGATAGTGCTATCCATATTATTCATATCCATGATAATTAAATCACATTTAATCATCTTAGATCGCCATTCTCATGTGCTTAAATAATATGAATCACATTCACATTATTCACATCTTTGATAATTAAATCACATTTAATTATCTTAGATAACTTTCCTTATAATATGAATCAAATTCATATTATTCATGATAATTAAATCACATTTAATTACCAATTTTCTCAATGCTCGGATACATATATCAACAATGAAATTATCTTGAACCCTTTCAAGGATAATGTGCTTTCTCCGCGGATACTTGAAGATAAGGACAGTGCGATTGTATTGTTCCACGTATAGTGACTTGGATATTGAGATCACATCTCGAATCCAGATCTTGCAGACCTATCATGGATGCTTGATTAAATCAAGACCGCAAATCTAATCTCTGAATCACATTCAGATCAATGTCCAACATTTGGACTAAGATCAGATTACTTCTCTATGAGAGGAGTCACTAAAATCCAGATATATTTCATCACTCCCTCGGAATGGAAGCATCATGGTTATATAATCGTTTAGATTACATCACCCTCATGTATTCCTAATACATGTGCATCACACATACAGGAAGACCCCGAATAAACACGAAGTTTTAGATCTCTTTTAGAAAGTCTACTTCGGGGTTTTATCCTAAAGTTTCTCATTTGACTATTAGGAGTTGGTATCGATCATATACTTTCCAAAAGCATATATCATACCTAGGTTTTGATCATATACTTTCCAAAAGCATATATCAAACCTACAAAGTCAAGCTTCCAAAGCGAGACGACCGTGCATGTAATTTGATTCTTCCCAATATCTCATGAGTGTGCTCATGTATTATGGTTCAGCAATGAATCTGTATGATCCCTTTGAAAGATCGTATTACTCATATGCCCTTGCATGCACACCGGCGCGCTAGTGTATAGATCTTGGGTAGGTCATCAACTTATTGGTCTGCCAAATGTACATACTCAAACATATAGTAACACATTTGTCTCTAGTCAGAGGATGCGTACATCATATGATATAGGTCTTTGGTTATCTCGATCTAGTTAAGTCAACTCTTTGACCTAACTTATCTAACACCTCCAAATCTCTATTCCTATGCAGAGGACCTGCATCAAGAGGTTGATTACATATCAACCTTTAGAAAAAGGATTGCCATCTCCTTCTCAGGCTGGAGATCATCTCTTAACAATCATTTGATGGTGCTTGATGAGCCCTCAATCTAATTCTTTAGATATTCATCCAAGCACCAGCCTCTATAATTCAATTATTGAATTAACAGCTGTATGATCATTAAGATGGCAATGATACATTACCCTAATTGTACTAAGGGATCTATTATGCAAATTAGTTATTCTTTATTTCAGATCAGGGAATGATATTTGAAATAACATTTATTGCATAATAGCTCACTGTGGGCTTGCATGTCCAATAGAAACAACATGGATTAAGGTAAGAGGTGGATAAATGAATATCTTAGTTTAAAATTCACATGTAGGTTTGCATATTGAAGAGGTCCAAACAAAATATCATGATTTGTATTGGAAAGAATGGTTAGATGGTAAAGGAAATAATAAGAAAAAAACAACTACAAAAGTAATTAAGCAAACAAACCCAAAATAACTCATAGTCGTAATATACGTTGTGAAACCCTAAACATCATAATCTTTTCGATTTTAAGTTATTTTGGCAAGCAGTGATGCACAATACTTTCTATATTTTAGATATATTAAAGGCAATTACAACCTATTCCATTTTATTAAGAAAAATAATATTTCGTGTTTTTTAGTATTTGCTTTGTTTGAGATTTTTAATCAAATATGGACATTTCCTTTAAAATGAGAAGGTGAAATGAGAGAGATAACCACACATATGCTTATAAATGTGTGCCAGAAGTGAATGCTTGATTGAATATTGTCACTCTCTCCACAAATGATTTGAAGTTGGTATTAATATAATTATATATTTGTGGAATCAACAAGAGTTCAAGAGAAGTATTTTTATTTGTTACATTTTCAATTTTGATTTTTTTTAACTTTTTTAAGTAACAAAGGAAAAAAAGCTATCTAGTTTCTAATAAATATAAGAAATATAATTGTAAAAATAAAAAGGGAGTTAATTATGCTCTTAGTGCTAAATGCCAAGTTATTTAGAACCATCGAAATAAAATGACAAAATATAAATTCTAAACTATTGTAAATTTCAAGTTGTCTTCTCCTTCTTCGATTTATGTCCAGTTTGTTGCGAATAATGGAAGCAAACATATACAAACGCGATCAAGCACACAAACATATAGATATACAAGTTCCACTCGCAACTAGACTACATCCTTGGATGGTAGCGGTCGGTTTCACTATTTTCGGAAAAAGAAGCCCTAACCCTACAGAGTTTATATACTACTCCCAGTATAAAATAGATCACAGATGCAAACATATCCATATAGAAAATTCTTTTCAGGAGGGGGTGAAGCCCCCAACAACCCTCGTAAAGGGGGTCACATCTGATCCACCCCTTGCTTCCTCATGCTCACTGACCAGGTAACAATACCATCGTGCTAGTAGGATATGGTGGCATGTGGAGCCATCAGACAGTTCTTCAATTGGGTTTAGTATAATAAATAGTTAGGATTCAAGGCATATCAACATCCGCATATCAACTACGAGAGTAGAGAAACATAATGCTCCCCGTTTTCGATCAAGAACCACATACAAGTTCGAATTGATTTGTGTCTATTTGTGAGTACTTATGAAAAATAAAATATAAGAAGATTTATGCCTAACAAATATAATCAAAACAACATGCTAAATAACACAAAATATTGAGTATAAAGGTCGTGCCTCCATGACAACGATGTCAAAACTTGATGCATAAAGTGATATTTATAAAATTTTAAATTTTATGTCATTGTAAACTACGATTATTGATCAATTTTTTACTCATAGATCCATAAATGATATATGCATATCAGACAAACATAAGCATGGTTGATTCATGCATAGAAAAATTAGCACATTGTTATTATTATCATATTTTTTAAGTTATGCCCCTCTTAGATCCTGCAATATCAGTAGGGCTGTCAGAAAATTCTCAGATTCGACATTTGCTCAGATTCGGCTCGTTAAAAGTTCGATTTGGGTTCGATTAGAAAATAAACGAACCGAACCTGAACACAAGTTTGGGCTCGATTAAATAAATGAACCGAAGTTCAAAAATATAGGTTCACTCAGATTCGGTTCCTTAAAAGTTCGATTATATACACATATACGTACATAAAAGTATATATACATACATATTGTATATATAAGAAAAATTTACTTTCTATATTAACATAAGGGTTATTCACTTATTTTCCCAAACTCATCTAGTCATCCACTCCCTAAGGCTATATTTCCTATTCCTGAAATCCCACAAAACCCTCCCATGCGGCTGCAGTTTTTCCCTTTGAAGAGAAATGCCTGCACAACATTTATTCTTAAACGAACCTTTAATGAGCCGAACCGAACCTCTACGAACCTTACCCAAGACGAACCGAACCTGATTACAGTTTTCATTTTATCGAGACAAACTGAACTCGAGCATGAAAGTATGCTAAATGAACCGAACCGAGCCTGGGTCGGTTCGCTCAGGCTCGGCTCATTTACACCCCTAAATATCAGTTATACCCTTCATTCTATGCAATATCAGTTATCCCCCTACCTTTACGAACAATTATCATGTGTGCCCTTCCGTTACTTTAGTCGTCAATAGGACTAAACCAAATCATGGGCCATTTACATATGCCATTCCATTACTTTAGCCGTCAATGGGATTATATCAAATTATGATTCATTCAAACTAAGTTCTGATTAAGGAGTGATTTATTGCATGCATATCCCTACATTCTTTGAAGGACATGGTGGATACCCTATGACTCTCCATCATCGTCTCAAGGGTGATGGGTCGAGGACGAAAAAGGACGCGAAGGGTGCTTGGGGAATGCCTTGCTGAGGGTGATGCTCGGTGAGAGCTTCAATGATAGGTCCGATGCTGATGCAAAGCTCAGCTCGTAATGTCTGCTTCTTGGGACCCTAAAAATAAAGTGTATGGCTCGAGCAATGATGAGGTGCATTCTTACCACATTAATGATCGTATTTTTTTTAACAAAACCCACACTTTTGAATAAGTGGAAGTTATTTTACTTGGCAAGTATACCAATATCGAACACAGGGACACGAGTATCTTCGTCTATTTATAAAAGATATTGTTTAATTAATGAGTGATCAATTCTCTAAACCTAGGTCTTCATGCATATGCAAAGATGATATGCAAACAAAATAAGGTAAGGACAAGTGATGCATGCAATTTGTATTTGATTTTTAAATGTAATTAAAGGATGAGATGAACATAATATATGACGAAATTCACAATAACGTGCAAATATACCCTATAATTGCCAAATCAATGAGCAAGAAAATGAGGATCAATTTCAGAGTCAGAATGAGCAATAAAGACAAACAATGACATTTAACTTAAAGAGCAGGAGACATTGTAGATCTCAAAAACTATCACATTTAACTGAGTGTTAAAATAAGAAATTAAACGTGCCATTAGATAGACGATGAAACAAGCTTCCAAATAAAATCGAAATCATGTGATTTGGGGTTAAAATGCTCAATATATGCTAAATGGAATGCAAGGGCATCAATGTAATAACAATGCATTAAAATAAAAGATAAATAATCATAAAAATGCCCCTAGAGGCCATTTTGCAATAAGTGAAAGCTGGAGGGGCCCCTTCATAATTTTCCCTTTTGCATGGGGGTATTTCTGTAATATTTGGGAACCAGATGGGCCTCCACATAAATTACCTTAAGAACGCATGTGAGGCATGCACCTAGGGACTTTTCTGTAATTATGAAGGAGGCCATGGGTTCATCTACAAATAACCCAACACCTCACGTCGTGAGGGGGTTAGGCTCGGGGGCATACAGAGGCTCGGTGGCACGTGGCATCTAATGATGGCTTGGGGAATGTCTTGGGTTGCCCTAGCCTGCATGTCTGGAGTTTGTGACATGGCACCATCTGGGTCGTTGCATGTCCGTCGAGGAGGCGCCATCCAACGGTGCATGCGCTTCGTCCCCAGCCAGAGGAGCGGCGACATAAATGGAGCTCCAACGAGGCTTCTAGAGCTCCTCCGTGCTCCCTAAGACTCGTTGGAGAACCGTGATCGTCTGGCGAAGATGGCGAACCGGAGACAAAGCCGCGGGGATAGCTGTAGACGATTGTCGACGACGCTCCACCGGAGCTGCTCCGTCCATTTACCTGCAAAAGGGGTTAGTTGCATAGCCGAAGCATGTTTGAGTGCAAGAGGAGTGAGATGAGATGGAGCAGAGGGTTAAGGGGCGAAGAAGACGATGGCCTAGGTGGGTTCCTCTCCAGCGAGGCAAAGAGGAAAGGGGCCGGGTGGTTGGAGTTCTGACAGAGAGAGAGTGATCGAAGGGAGGCGTGAAGATCGGGGTGGTCTGGTGAAGGTGGAGGCAATCAAAATGGTGGTCAAGGTGGGTGTACCTGTGCAATTAAAACGGAGAAACCGAAAGAAAAAAAATAAGGAAGAGGTTACCTGAAGATCGAAGATGAAGAAGGCTGATGGAGTGGCTTGGGCTGAGGGCCAAATTGGTCCTCTGGTTGTCGCTCAGACCCGTGCAGCCACGGCGGGAAGCTTAACGGCGGCGAGGCTGTCGTGACATGGCCAAGTTGACCATGGGTCAACACCAGGCTGGAGGTCCATTATGGCCCCTCATCCGACCTCCGTCTATCACAGGGAGGTGGAGAGGGGCTGGGGCTTAGGCTATAGATTGGTAGACGAGGTCGTAAGGGAGCGGGGAAGGCATATTTGTAGGCGGAGCTCCGGTCGTTTCGTGGTGTAACGGTTGTGCTTGTAATGGCCGATGTGAAGACGTGGAGTGATGGAAGGAAGCGTTCGTGGTCGCACGAGGATGGCAGATCTTGGAGCTACGTGGGGGGAGCGTTAGGTTATGTAGAGGAGGTCGGAAATGATGGCTAGAAATGGAAGGGGGTGGGTGGAAAAATCAGGCGTAACGCCTGGGGAAGGAGGCGTTGGATGTAGGAGATATAGCAAAGCTGTTGGATCTCATCTCTGATAAGGGTGCGGGTGAAGGGTGTAGATTAGATCAGCGGATTTGATCAAGTGGTGAAGAGATGTGCGGAAAGCGACGACCAAGATAGAGGATGAGCGAGATCAAGGGATGAGATATAAAAGAGGTGCATGGAGAAGGCAGGGCCGCTGGATGGGTCGTGATCTAGTGATTGTGATGGAAGCGGAAGTGGACGATTTTGAAGTCCAGGGACCCGATCAGACGGTGGCGAGGATACATGCGATGGGTGGTGGAGATGAAGGTGGGTCAGGGATGATCCAACGACCAAGGAGGAGGTCGGGTGGAGGGAAGAGGATGGGGCCACGTGGGTGACCCAGAGGGTGCGACATGGCCCAATCAAAAAAAATAAAAAATGAAGAAAATAAAAGAAAATTCGAAAAGAAATAATTAGAGTCTGAATTAGGAAAAAGATGATCTACGAGTTTCATGTTGAATAAGAAGTCAAACGAGGTCATTTGTATAAAGGAGAATTTTTGCAAGTATGTTTAGAGACTTAAAAACAAATATTTTAAGGGTTTTATGATTTCTTTGTATTTTTGATACTTTTTAAAGCCAAAATAAATATATACAATAATTAATCTAACTTTTAAGAATTTTTAATAAAAAGAAAATGAAGAAAAGTATTAGTATTAAATATAATAAATTAGGGTTGGATAAATAGTGTTAATTATGTACAAATTATTTACAATATAAGAATAGTTAATAGTAGGGATTTAAATGTGATTTTTATTGAATTATTTAAGTTAGGAGAATAATAAATAGATTTTATAATGATGTATCTGAAATTCATCAAGCAATAAAGCTCAGGCCATGGGTTACAACTCAAAAGACAACTGGAGAGTGGTCGCGTGATGTCATGGGTCGATTGGATCGAAGTTGGAGAGAGTTTTGGTGCTCCATGCAGCGGAAGAGTTCAAACCTTAGCTCCAATGGGAGTTACCGGGCAACAAGGATTCTGTGATGTAATACAACATGTGTTGTATTACAACGGACCGTCCGATTGAGATCGAATGACCCTTATAGGGAGCCCATTATCCCTGACCCCCTATGAGGGTCGTCCGATCTCCATCGGACGATCTGCTGTAATACAACACATGGTGTATTACAACATACGATCCATCATCGCTACCGAAGGGCATTAGATGTGATAGGTGGAAGCAGAAGGTGAGGGGATAATAAAATGGAGGCGGTTAATGGCCGAAGATGGGTTTGGCTGGAATCAAAGTAAGAAGAGGAAGAGCGAAGATAGAAGAATTGATGCAAAGGATTAAAGGGAGAAAAAGGAGAATGAGGAAGAAGATGGACTGGAGAAGAGGAAACAAAGAAAGAAGAAGTGATGAATACCCATTCATCACTCTTTATTCTTATATTTTAGCTACAAAAACCTTTGCAAATGCATGTAGATATGTGTAAATAGGAATAATTAGCAAAAGCATGCAGTAAAAACCTATAATTAGCATGTTTTTGTGCAAAAATAAAAGAATAAAGATTAAAAAGAAAAAGAGGGAAATATTTAGAATAAATATTGAGCAACCTAACCCAAGGGAGGGCTCAGCATGGGCCTGACCGCATAAAAGCCAAGTAGAGGGAGATAGGGGCTCATGTGTATATATTTATGTAAATAAAATAAAATGTTTTCCTCACCCAAAAATATGCTTATAAATACTTGTATATATTTATAAAAGATAAAAACAAAATAAAAAGTTAAAAATCAAAAAGATTAAAAAGACGCCTTCATCATGTACATATATCACCTCTATGTATTTATTTAACCTTGTAAATAAACAAAGTTATTTTCAAAACTTTTTGTAAATATTCTATGTTATATATTGTAAATAAATAAAATAAAAAGAATCAAAACAAAAATCAAATAAAAATCACAAAATTAAAAATACAAAAATACATTGTACATATACCATGTATATAGTTATACATAACTATTTATTTTACCTATGTATATAAATAATAAAAATAAAATAAAAACACCCTTTTATTCCTTATTTTATTCTATAAATAAATAAAATATAAAATAGGAATAAAATTGTACAAAAATAATAATTAAAAATCAAAAATAAAAAACCTACATATTGTATATATACATATATATAGCTATATATTGTAAATACCTTATTTTTATTTCCAAAAATTAATTAAAAATCACCAAAAAATAGAAAAAAATAAAATAAAAATAGCTTGGGTTTTGAGTTTTGGCTGAATCGGGCCCTAGCTACCTCCATTTGTCACTCCAATATCCTGCCACGTGGCCTGACCGCATTGGCTCCTGAGGATGTTGACCGCCCGGTCAACTGGCCCCCCGAGGACCACTTCCCACGGGTTGAGTGGCGGACCCAACTTCTCGGATTTTCCCCCACTCAACCCGATTGCCTATCACCCAAACCCCGGCTCCGGATTGCTCACGTCATACCCGAGAATCTCACCGGAGCCTTCGCCTCGAGATCCGCGCGCTACATCGCCCTACCCGCGCCCTTCTTCCCGGACCCGCTAGCATACTTAAGCTCAGCTCCGCCGCTCATTTCATGCATCCTTGGCCATTTGCTTCATTCTCCAGTGAGCTCCAGAGAGAGAGAGAGGTGACAGCTCGCGCCTCGACCTGTTGCAGCGAGGAGAGGAGGCGAAAACCATCGATCCGGCGATACCCCCGCCGTAGCTCCGCCACCTGAAGCGAGCTCGAGCCTCGGGCAGAGACATCCCTTGAGGCGAGGACCGGGAGCACCCCCAGCTCCAGCACAGTCTATTCATCCACCCAGGTAGACCCTATTCCCTTTCCTTTTCGTCAATTTCAGTTTTCCCCCAAATCTCGTTGTCGCCGTGTTTCGTCGATTCCGACCACCTCACACCTCCATTCAATCATCGGAATCCATCGTCACCTCTGCCTTCCTCCCACGCACGTTCTCCGCACCTCCGTTCAACCCAACTCGCACAGGAGCTGGGGATTCGAGCTCCTCCGTCCATCCCCTCGCCGGAGCTCGACCACTTCGCCTCCCCGACCACTTTCACCACGCCTAACGGGGTCGAGGCAGTTTGCCCTCGACCCGCGAGTTTGCTGGCACGTTTTGCAGGTTCATCCAAGCCCATCTGAGGGCTTGGACCATTTGGTCCAGCTGCTCCGCCTCCGCCGACCTCGCCGGAGTTCCCCAGGACTCTGTTGGGTCATCGGAGGCCTCCATTAGACGCGGAGGGCCCGCAGCTTCCTTCTCCGATCTTCAGCGAGCTTCCAGGATGAGACCAGTGCCGTCACGAGCCCGGCGAAGTTCGCCGGAGCCCTGTTCGTCCACCATCCTTCTCCGCCGTCCGATCGACCCCGAGCTCCAGATTTGATCACGTTCGTCCATTCGAGGAGCAGCATCGACCGCTAGATCCTTCGAGGGTCGATCTCCACCGTCGATCCAGCGAGGCTCAGCCACTACTCCCGTCCACCGTTCGATCTTCCACGTGGCAGCGCCTGGACCGTCTGATCAACGTCGAGGACCTAGCCTTGGGCGCCACCCATTCCCAGCCGTCCATCTACCCACGTGGCGCCCATCCGTCGGCTCGACTTAATAAAAGGTAATTTACCCTTAGGCCCTTCCTTATCTTTTATTTCGTTTTATTCTTGTAAATGTTTTAGTCAGTTGTTTAGTTTTAGGGTAATTTGCATGTTGGACCTCGTACTTTAGATATTTGCATTTATACCCCTGTCTGTGTGAGCCACGTGCTTCGTCACGTGTTTTGTTGGTGTATTTGCATTGATGCCCTTGTAGTTCTAGATGTTTATGAATGAATGAAACTTTTTGATTAATTGCATTTATGCCCCTGTGAATGGTTTAATTTCGCATGTGCGTTTATTTGTGGGTAATTTGCAACAAAGCCCCCTGGACTTTTGGTACGAGTTACCAATAGGTCCTCGGGACTTGTTTTCTTTACTAATAGGTCCCTGAGTGCCCCAGGCACGCGCTTGGCCCGTGATTGGCTAGGTATTTTGCACCTGGACCCCCAGAACTTTGGGTATTTGCATTCCAGTCCCTATGCACAGTGCCCTCTTGTCATTTTTGAATAAAATATCAAATCACCTCCAAATTCGACGAAAATTTGACACATGGCTCCTGCCATGGTGTAGGATTTTTGTGAAATTTTGAGGACATTTTTGATTTCGTTTGTTATTTTTAAAAATTCAAAAACCTTAGTTTTTGTTACTGTCTAGATTAGAAAATCACAAAAAAATATAAAAACACCTCTAAAAATTCTACAAAAATTAGGTACTGTTTAGTTTAGTTTGTTTTATTTTCTAGCCAATTTTGGCTATTTTTCATTGCTTAAAAACCTTAAAAACTTAAAAACTCCAAAAAACCCATAAAAATTCTAATAAATACATTAAAAATCCAAAAACAATAAATCCGGTACCTAAATTTTTCTTATTTCATCTATTTTATAGGAAAATTACCTCCAGGCCTTTTTGAGGTCCTTAGGTATTTTATTTGGGGACTTTAGGCTTGGCTGGACAGTACCCCTTGTTTCTCTTACTGTTTGATTTTTAGAAATTAAAATAAATATCAGAAAAATCCCAAAAATTCACCAAAAACATAAAAAAATTTATAAAACACATAAAAAATTTTTGTTTTAATTTTTGGTTGATTTTTGTTGCATTAAATAAATTGTTGAAGTGTGCTTATTTGTGTTTCTTTCATTTTCTTCACATATTAAAAATCCAAAAAAATATAAAAATAATTAAAAACCATTAAAAAATATTTTGACTTTTATTTTATTCATTTTTACTACTTCGTAGGCCTTCGGCCAATCCGTGCTCCTTGAGTTCGACCCTGGGTGCTATACCAGGTTAAACACATAGCAGGACCGCTACCCGTATTTGATTGATTTTATTTTCATTTAGTGGTTCATTTTTCTTGATACACATCGCCTGATCGCTTGGGTCACAACGACCCTATTTCTGTACCCCATACCCGAGTGTTCAGGCCTGTTATCAGAATGGCGCCGTTGTCGGGGTTGTACCGCTCCTAAGTGTGACAAAATCAGCATCAAATAGATCCAAAGATGTATCAACAAATGGGTCACTAGGAGTGGCAGACTCAGTGTGTAATACCTGCTCAGATTTCCTCTTGAGGTTATTCGGATTCGGCTCAATCTGGGCTGGAATGGCGGCCTTCCCTCTCACTAAGTCTCGCATCTCCTGGCGGAACTCGTCCATCTCCCGTCTGAATGTGGCCTGCTGGTCCGTGAGGAGGCGGGCGATGTCATCCAAAGCAGGGCTCTCGTGGGAGCCCGACGGGTAGCCTCTCTGGGGGTGAGGCTGCTGGTAGTAAGAGGGGTATGAGGAAGGGTGCTGCTGCTGAACTGGGTGAGCCTGCTGCTCACGTCTCCACGACTGTCCCTGCTGCTGATAGGGACGAGGAACGAAGGATGATGGCTGGTGCTGCTGGTATGCTGGGGGCTGCTGCTGCGGCTGGTGGTGATCTCTCTGCTGGGAGTACTGCCCTCCCTGTCCTGACGGCTGCTGCTGGGGCTGGGCACCACCACTCCCCCACCTGAATCCGGGCTGGGCACCACCCTATTTTATTTAGGGACTTTAGGCTTGGCTGGACAGTACCCCTTATTTCTCTTACTGTTTGATTTTTAGAAATTAAAATAAATATCAGAAAAATCCCAAAAATTCACCAAAAACATAAAAAAATTATAAAACACATAAAAATATTTTTGTTTTAATTTTTGGTTGATTTTTGTTGCATTAAATAAATTGTTGAAGTGTGCTTATTTGTGTTTCTTTCATTTTCTTCACATATTAAAAATCCAAAAAAAATATAAAAATAATTAAAAACCACTAAAAAATATTTTGACTTTTATTTTATTCATTTTTACTACTTCGTAGGCCTTCGGCCAATCCGTGCTCCTTGAGTTCGACCCTGGGTGCTATACCAGGTTAAACACATAGCAGGACTGCTACCCGTGTTTGATTGATTTTATTTTCATTTAGTGGTTCATTTTTCTTGATACACATCGCCTGATCGCTTGGGTCGTAACGACCCTATTTCTGTACCTCATACCCGAGTGTTCAGGCCTGTTATCAGAATGACGCGAAGGAGGGGATAGCGTCTGGCGTCGGTGTATTCCTTAGGAGGAACACCATAGCGTCCTCACTTACTGCCACAAGCTTGAGGCAGGAGGACATCATTCTGGGAGGAGAACGGCACAGAAAGTGCTCCAATCCGGCTTGTGGTGGCCTACCCTCTTCAAGGACTCAGATGAGTTCGTGAAGAGGTGTACCGACTGTCAGAGGATGGGCACTTGTGGACAGCGTGATATGATGCCGATGCAACCCATTCACTTCTGTGAGGTTTTTGACGCATGGGGCATCGATTTCATGGGTCCATTCCCTAAGAGTCAGGGATTTGAGTACATTCTGTTGGCCGTTGATTATGTGAGTCGTTGGGTGGAGGCTATCCCCGCCCGAGCCGCTGATGCGAGGACCGTTTGCAGATTTTTGAGGAAGCACATCATCACGCGGTTCGGGGTTCCACGAGTTCTGATTTCTGATGGGGGATCTCACTTCATCAACGACCAGGTGAAGGCACTTGCTAGCGAGTTCGGCATAGATCATCGTGTTGCTACACCTTACCATCCACAGACGAATGGTCTAGCCGAAGTGTCGAATAGGGAGATCAAGACTATTCTGCAGAAAGTCGTCCGCCCTGACCGAAAGGATTGGTCACAGCTTTTGGACTCGGTCTTGTGGGCATATAGGACGTCTTTCAAGACACCTTTGGGCACATCTCCCTTTCGCCTCGTATATGGCAAGCCATGCCATTTACCTGTTGAGCTGAGGCACAAGTCACTTTGGGCAGTTACAGATATTTTGATGGATCCAGATGGTATGGGAGACCAGAGAAGGGCAGAGCTAGCTGCCCTGGAGGAGCTTAGAGATGCAGCTTTCTCAAGCAGCCTACATTATAAGGAGAAAGTCAAGGAGTGGCATGATTCTCATATCAGCCACAAGCATTTTGAGATTGGACAGAGAGTATGGCTGTTTGATGCGAGGCTACGCCTATTTCCAGGGAAGCTACAGAGCAAATGTAAGGGACCTTATCTGGTTAGAAAGGTATACGACAACGGTAGCATCGACATATCTGAGTTGTCTTCTAAGAGTACCTTTCGAGTGAACGGCCAGCGGCTCAAGCCATTTCTAGATCATGAGCCGCGGGTCGTTGATCTTGCCCCTATTCATTTTGCGTGAGGTGTGGTCTTTGACTCACATCTAATGCATCTCACGCCTGAGTTTCACTGATCTTCCGCTGTATATAGATCCAGATGTCCATATCATCACATTCTTTAGTCCCACATCCCTTTCTTCATCTTGTGATTATGCTATACTTAGGGTGCACTTTACCCTAAGTATAGGGGGGATGTGAGGCCTTTCGGGTATTTCTTTTGTTTCTGTCTACCCCTGTTTTTGCTGTCTATACTTAGGGATATTTCACCCTAAGTATAGGGGGGGTAGACCCTGTACATTCTACACTCAGGTTTTCTCTTAGTATACAGCCTGCTATACTTAGGATTACTTGATCCTAAGTATAGGGGGAGACCTGAGTCCCTCTTGACTTTTCATTTCCTTTCTGTATAGCTTTCCTTTTCACTTCCCTATACCTAGCACGAGTTATGTCTTCTTCATCGCTCTTGACTCTGAGGACATCGTTCGATCTAAGTATAGGGGGGTGTGTATATATTACATATATACTTTAGCCATAACTCGTACTTTGTGTGAGTGTGTTAATAAATAAAATGGCTAAAAACCACAAAAATAAAAAAATTTCCATGTACATAATCTTCTTTTATTTACACATACATAGCTAGTGTACAAATTATTTTTGTAAAAATGATTTCAAAAATCTTTTGTGTAAAGCTTGTGTAAATATTTTTGTATCAAAATTATGTATATAGTACAAAATTTTTCCAAAATGTTTTGAAAATCAAAAGTTTGCAAAAATCTTGTGTAAATGTGTGTAAATATCTTTTTGCAAAACTTGCACTTCATGCATCATTTATTCATGATTTCAAAACATTTTTCAAAAATTTTGCATGATTGTAAAATTTGTGTAAATAAGCATCTTTTTGTACATATGTATATAGTTTTTCTGGATGATAGTTGACATTTAAACTAGCCTGGAATCAAATTGAGAAATGGAGCTTGATTAAGATCTTAATCCACCTAATTTCTAAGAGGAACCTTATAGGGCTTAGGTTTAAGGCTTTTCAGGTCCATGGTGACTTAATTCTTTGAGTTCACTAGGCTATGATCACATGTCATCTCAATGAGCCTAAGTAGAGCACTTAACAATAACACATGACTCATATAGATTATGGCTTTACTTGGACACCAGCACTATGCACCGAGCTCTCTACGGATGAGGTGGTGAGGAGGCAGTCTTCCTTGGCTTGGGGTAGCATATGAGGGTAGTACTTCTAGGCGGAACCTCTCTTCTTCTTATAGTGAAGGAAGTGCGTCTCAACTTGGTCTGGTTGCCATGAGGTCTAACGACGGGAGTTGTGGGTTGCAATAAAGCTTCAAAAGAGGGATAGTCTACTGGCTCAAGAGGAAAAACTCCTTGTATATATGCTGCACATGTATATGTTGTATAGATGCACTGAAAAAAAAATGTGCAAAAAGAAAAGAACTCCAAAAAAGTGGTGGGTCTGATAGAAAATGATAATCCCACCGGAGTATGTATATAGAGTGCAATAAGCAAAGCTTGGTTTCATGTTCCACCTGTTGTAGCTTGCAGCAGGGAGACTTGGCTACACTGGTCAAGCTCCCAAGGGTACTTGGCTACACTGGCCTTGACCCATTCTCTTCTTCCCCCTCTTCTTGAGCCGGTTGTACTTGAACTTAGAAGGGAATACCCCGCTCCTCGAGGAAAGAGTAGCCAGATTGAGGTCATAGAGTTACCTTGTTAGGGAGGGTTGTCAAGTTGCCATTTCTGAGGTGGAGAGCTTAGACTTCACATTCACAGGACAAGAAAAGATTCATGGTCTTCAGGGTTTGTGATTGATGACTTGTTCTGATCTGGAGCATTGAGGAGTCTTGGTTATAGATTAGTGGAACTTAGAGGCTGTTGAGTTTTAAGCTTAAGTCTAAGTAAGGTTCCGACACATTAATAATCCAAAGATCTGATCGAGCTCCATACCCCAATTTAATGAAGGCAAGTTTAATAATCAACCTTGATCCATGTACATCCTCTTTTTCTTTTTCTCTCTTTCTTTCTCACTCCTTTTTCAAATAAGTGTTTGCTAAGGGACTAGCAAAGTTAAGTATAAGGGGGTGATGAATACCCATTCATCACTCTTTATTCTTATATTTTAGCTACAAAAACCTTTGCAAATGCATGTAGATATGTGTAAATAGGAATAATTAGTAAAAGCATGCATTGTGTAAAAACCTATAATTAGCATGTTTTTGTGCAAAAATAAAAGAATAAAGATTAAAAAGAAAAAGAGGGAAATATTTAGAATAAATATTGAGCAACCTAACCCAAGGGAGGGCTCAGCATGGGCCTGACCGCATAAAAGCCAAGTAGAGGGAGATAGGGGCTCATGTGTATATATTTATGTAAATAAAATAAAATGTTTTCCTCGCCCAAAAATATGCTTATAAATACTTGTATATATTTATAAAAGATAAAAACAAAATAAAAAGTTAAAAATCAAAAAGATTAAAAAGACACCTTCATCATGTACATATATCACCTCTATGTATTTATTTAACCTTGTAAATAAACAAAGTTATTTTCAAAACTTTTTGTAAATATTCTATGTTATATATTGTAAATAAATAAAATAAAAAGAATCAAAACAAAAATCAAATAAAAATCACAAAATTAAAAATACAAAAATACATTGTACATATACCATGTATATAGTTGTACATAACTATTTATTTTACCTATGTATATAAATAATAAAAATAAAATAAAAACACCCTTTTATTCCTTATTTTATTCTATAAATAAATAAAATATAAAATAGGAATAAAATTGTACAAAAATAATAATTAAAAATCAAAAATCAAAAACCTACATATTGTATATATACCAATATATAGCTATATATTGTAAATACCTTATTTTTATTTCCAAAAATTAATTAAAAATCACCAAAAAAATAGAAAAAAAATAAAATAAAAATAGTTTGTGTTTTAAGTTTTGGCTGAATCGGGCCCTAGCTACCTCCATTTGTCACTCCAATATCCTGCCACGTGGCCTGACCGCATTGGCTCCTGGGGATGTTGACCGCCCGGTCAACTGGCCCCCCCAGGACCACTTCCCACGGGTTGAGTGGCGGACCCAACTTCTCGGATTTTTCCCCACTCAACCCGATTGCCTATCACCCAAACCCCAGCTCCGGATTGCTCACGTCATACCCGAGAATCTCGCCGGAGCCTTCGCCTCGGGATCCGCGCGCTACATCGCCCTACCCGCGCCCTTCTTCCCGGACCCGCTAGCATACTTAAGCTCAGCTCCGCCGCTCATTTCACGCATCCTTGGCCATTTGCTTCGTTCTCCAGTGAGCTCCAGAGAGAGAGAGGTGACAGCTCGCGCCTCGACCTGTTGCAGCGAGGAGAGGAGGCGAAAACCATCGATCCGGCGATACCCCCGCCGTAGCTCCGCCACCTGAAGCGAGCTCGAGCCTCGGGCAGAGACATCCCTTGAGGCGAGGACCAGGATCACCCCCAGCTCCAGCACAGTCTATTCATCCACCCAGGTAGACCCTATTCCCTTTCCTTTTCATCAATTTCAGTTTTCCCCCAAATCTCGCTGTCGCCGTGTTTCATCGATTCCGACCACCTCACACCTCCATTCAATCATCGGAATCCATCGTCACCTCCGCCTTCCTCCCACGCACGTTCTCCGCACCTCCGTTCAACCTAGCTCGCACAGGAGCTGGGGATTCGAGCTCCTCCGTCCATCCCCTCGCCGGAGCTCGACCACTTCGCCTCCCCGACCACTTTCACCACGCCTAACGGGGTCGAGGCAGTTTGCCCTCGACCCACGAGTTTGCTGGCATGTTTTGCAGGTTCATCCAAGCCCATCTGAGGGCTTGGACCATTTGGTCCAGCTGCTCCGCCTCCGCCGACCTCGCCGGAGTTCCCCAGGACTCTGTTGGGTCATCGGAGGCCTCCATTAGACGCGGAGGGCCCGCAGCTTCCTTCTCCGATCTTCAGCGAGCTTCCAGGAGGAGACCAGTGCCGTCACGAGCCCGACGAAGTTCGCCGGAGCCCTGTTTGTCCACCATCCTTCTCCGCCGTCCGATCGACCCCGAGCTCCAGATTTGATCACGTTCGTCCATTCGAGGAGCAGCATCGACCGCTAGATCCTTCGAGGGTCGATCTCCACCGTCGATCCAGTGAGGCTCAGCCACTACTCCCGTCCACCGTTCGATCTTCCACGTGGCAGCGCCTGGACCGTCTGATCAACGTCGAGGACCTAGCCTTGGGCGCCACCCATTCCCAGCCGTCCATCTACCCACGTGGCACCCATCCGTCGGCTCGACTTAATAAAGGGTAATTTACCCTTAGGCCCTTCCTTATCTTTTATTTCGTTTTAGTCCTGTAAATGTTTTAGTCAGTTGTTTAGTTTTAGGGTAATTTGCATGTTGGACCTCGTACTTTAGATATTTGCATTTATACCCCTGTCTATGTGAGCCACGTGCTTCGTCACGTGTTTTGTTGGTGTATTTGCATTGATGCCCTTGTAGTTCTGGATGTTTATGAATGAATGAAACTTTTTGATTAATTGCATTTATGCCCCTGTGAATGGTTTAATTTCGCATGTGCGTTTATTTGTGGGTAATTTGCAACAAAGCCCCTTGGACTTTTGGTACGAGTTACCAATAGGTCCTCGGGACTTGTTTTCTTTACAAATAGGTCCCTGAGTGCCCCAGGCACGCGCTTGGCGCGTGATTGGCTGGGTATTTTGCACCTGGACCCCCAGAACTTTGGGTATTTGCATTCCAGTCCCTATGCACAGTGCCCTCTTGTCATTTTTGAATAAAATATCAAATCACCTCCAAATTCGACGAAAATTTGACACATGGCTCCTGCCATGGTGTAGGATTTTTGTGAAATTTTGAGGACATTTTTTATTTCGTTTGTTATTTTTAAAAATTCAAAAACCTTAGTTTTTGTTACTGTCTAGATTAGAAAATCACAAAAAAATATAAAAACACCTCTAAAAATTCTACAAAAATTAGGTACTGTTTAGTTTAGTTTGTTTTATTTTCTAGCCAATTTTGGCTATTTTTCATTGCTTAAAAACCTTAAAAACTTAAAAACTCCAAAAAACCCATAAAAATTCTAATAAATACATTAAAAATCCAAAAACAATAAATCCGGTACCTAAATTTTTCTTATTTCATCTATTTTATAGGAAAATTACCTCCAGGCCTTTTTGAGGTCCTTAGGTATTTTATTTAGGGACTTTAGGCTTGGCTGGACAGTACCCCTTGTTTCTCTTACTGTTTGATTTTTAGAAATTAAAATAAATATCAGAAAAATCCCAAAAATTCACCAAAAACATAAAAAAAATTATAAAACACATAAAACTATTTTTGTTTTAATTTTTGGTTGATTTTTGTTGCATTAAATAAATTGTTGAAGTGTGCTTATTTGTGTTTCTTTCATTTTCTTCACATATTAAAAATCCAAAAAAAATATAAAAATAATTAAAAACCACTAAAAAATATTTTGACTTTTATTTTATTCATTTTTACTACTTCGTAGGCCTTCGGTCAATCCGTGCTCCTTGAGTTCGACCCTGGGTGCTATACCAGGTTAAACACATAGCAGGACCGCTACCCGTGTTTGATTGATTTTATTTTCATTTAGTGGTTCATTTTTCTTGATACACATCGCCTGATCGCTTGGGTCGCAACGACCCTATTTCTGTACCTCATACCCGAGTGTTCAGGCCTGTTATCAAGAAGGAGCAGAGGTTATGATGTATCACATGGATTAATGGTCTAAACATAGGTCGGAGATGCTATGGCTTCTCCGAGGATCTCAGCCTCAAGTGGTGCGCAATGGGAAGCACAAGGAAGCTGCACAACTTCACTTGGAGGAAGAGCTGTAATAAGGTGAACATTTCACCTTGGCTCACCATATTTCAGTGGCGGAGAAGAATGGAGAAATTTCACACACACCCCTCCATTTCTTTACAATTAGGTTTGCGCCCATATGTTAACATTTATATCTTATGTTTTATTTCTACTTGCATTTGTGTCCAAAAGTTAACGTCTATTTGGGAGGTGGATGGACGACAACTAATTAAGGGGCACATGTGATAATGGTGCAAGAAGGTAAGGACACAACTGCTATTGCGAAAAAGGAGGGGTATAATTGATATTGCAGAACCTAAAAGAGGCACAATTGTAAAAGAAATATTTATTGTTGTATTTAGATTCTTGTATTTATCTTTTCATTCAATCAATTTAATTCTTTTTTAGTTTTCCAATTATTCAAAAAAACATCCTAAAAATTTAGATTAAACTAGTATTTGTAGATTTATTTCACAATAAAGTAAAAACTACTTCCAACATGAATTATTGTTATAAACAATCTACCTTACATAAATTAAAATAGAATAAAATAGAAGGATCGTGTTCCAAATTTCCATAAATTTTTGTTTGAAAATAAGTTAATCATCAATATTATAAACGAAGAAAAAAGTAAATCCTGAAAAATATCGAACAATAATCTAAAAAAAGTTGTGTATAATATATTTCAACATAAGATCAAGCCGCAATCATTTTTATTTCATGAAATACCTCAACATGTGCTTAATAATCCTTTATGAGTGAAATCATTATTTAACCTCTAATTTGCACGTATAAAATTAAATCTAGATTTTCAAAGTGCCAACTATAGAGTCCACTTATACGTAAAAAGCAATATAAATAAGAGAATAAATCAATTATACATATAAGCAATATAAATCTAAAAATAAATCAATATCAAATCGAGGCTTTAAGAATTCGCTAACCATTATGAACACATTATAGATTTAAAGAATTTAAGAATTTAAATGGAATGCAATTATTATTATGAAAATTTATGTAAAAAATAATAGAGAGAATGCGTGAATTTCACATATATTAAGTAATAAAAAGGATGAAATATGAGCATAGAAATTATTGAAAAATATTGGGTAAAGTTGATGCAGAAGGTTTATTGGAGCCATGTAGTGTTTCCATTATTGTAAAGATTTATTCCATTATATTTCATGTAGTTTGAGCCTAGTTTTCTTTGATGTTTGAGTCTTAAATCCGAGTTGATCTCAGTTTTGATGGAGAAGATAGAAGCAGGTGGATCATAGGCCGATGACCGATAGTCAAATTTCAAAGAGATATTCAGAGAGACTTCTTAGGAAATAGCTATCAACTTTTATTGTGCAATGGGTTCATCTAGAAACATAAGAGCTTGAATGAAAATGGTTGGCAATACTACAAACTGGACGTCCTTTGGGGACGCTTATTGGGGACGGTCATGGAGCAACCGTCCCCTATACCAGTATCGGGGACGGTTGCTAGCTGACCGTCCCTTCTCTACTGTAATAGCGACAGTCGTTATCGACCGTCGCCATTAATATGACCTTTAGGGACGGTTATATAACCGTCCCTTACCAGGCTAGCTCCAGCTTGGTTTTTTGTCTACCCGGGTACTTTAGGGGACGGTTATAACCGTCCCCGTTACTCCACTGTGGCCGTCGCTTATACGAAACTATAGGAGACTGTTACAACTGTCCCCGATAGTTGGTTATAGGGGACGGTTGTATAACCGTCGCCTCAACCCTTGTAATCGGCGCGAACTCCAAATATCTGCAACCAAAGGGGACGGTCCACTTATAACTGTCCCCGATCATTCTTATAGGCGATGGTTGAACGACCGTCCCCGATGGTCATATACCCCCTCCGGCGACTCCATTCCTCATTCTCCACTCGTTCAACCCATCTCGACCTCTTGCCCTCTCCCCCTCCTCCTCAACTCGCGCACGATCGCCGCCCTTTCCCCTTGCCCGGTCGCCCTCCTCCTCCTCCCTCTCGTCCCTCGCTCTCTCGCCCTCCTCCTCGGCTCACTCGTCCTCTCCGTCCCGTCGCCCTCTTCCTCAGCCGCCGCCGGTCACCCTCCGCCCGTTGTCTTCCAAGCGGTCGCCCATCTCCCTCCGCCTTGATTTCAACCATTACAATCATCCATTACTTGGTTGTAAGTTTTTTTATTGTTTTTTAATATATTAATCTTGCTTATGATTGTATTTTTTTTAATAGATGGTATTAGTAAATGCTTATTAGTTTAGTTAAATGCTTAAGATAGTAGATTAAAAACATAGTGGATAATCTTGCTTATGATTAAATGCTTTTAGTGGTAAATGCTTGTTAGTTTAGTTAAATGCTTGTAAGTGTTGTTTTAAAACATAGCTAGATTAAAACCATAGTAGTTAAATGCTTATTAGTTTAGTTTAGAGGATAAAAAAATACAACTTACCATACATTATTGAAACTTATCATACATTACTGTAGTTAACTTTGGATCTTACTTTTAGGCAATGGACAAAAGTTGAATGAACAAAAGATTCGATGATTATCGGACATATAACAAAGGAGTTATCGGATTCTTAGACTGGGCATTTTGATATGAGTCGCTCTATCATATTGTAGGAGGTGAAGGAGATAAGATACATTGTCCTTGCATAAGATGCAAGAACACTCTGACACAAAATCGAACCATGGTTTACGAATATTTGATATTAAATGATTTTTGGATTCATTATACAAATTGAATGTATCATGGTGAAGGAGTTATTTTAGAGGAAGATAATAATGACCAAGTTGATACTGAAAGAGATGCCTCTGAAACACATGACCATGATGCTTTGTTTGAGTTGATAGATAACATTCGAAGATATAACACTTATGAAATGATGGATTCAGCTCCGGATTCCTTACTTGAAAAAATACTAGATGCAGAAAAGCCATTATGTGACGGAGTCAAAATGTTTCGGTTACATTTTCTTCTGGAAATGTTTAAGATAAAAGTGAAGAATCGGTGTACAGAGGTTACGATGACAGATGTCTTACATTTGATTAGGACCTTATTAAATAATCCAGAAAATTTTCCAAAGGATTGGAAGCACGCTAAATCAAGATTTCGGACACTTGGATTAAACTACGAGAAAATTGACGCATGTCCGAATGACTGTATTTTATATTGAAGGATGACTCAAACCTAGATACATGTCCTGAGTGCAAAAGTAGCAGATATAAGAATTTGAGTCATGATTCCGGAAGGAAAAAATCAGAGAAGATTTTACGATTCTTTCCTTTGATTCCCGATTACAGCGATTATATTCATATGAAAGAACAGCTAAAATGATGATATGACACAGTAATATCAAAAAGAAAGATGTAACTGGTGTTAAGCGACATCCGTCTGATACAGATGAGTGGAGGAAATTCGATGAAATGTATCCATCATTCTCTGAAGAAGTAAGAAGCGTACGATTAGGTCTTACTTCCAACTGTTTTAATTCATTCGGAAATATGAGTACGAGTTACTCTATTTGGCATGTGATAATTGTTACATATAATCTGCCACCATGGATGTCAATGGCATCTTCTTTTATGATGATGACGTTATTGATACCTAGCTCAAAGGGGCCAAGTAATGCGATAGATACATATATGCAACCGCTGATTGATGAACTGAAGATTCTGTGGAATTCTGGAGTGAGTACGTATGACCCGGCAAAGAAAGAGTTCTTTACAATACACGCTTCTTTATTGTGAACAATTAATGATTTTTCCGCATATGCCAATTTATCGGGATGGAGTACGAAAAGGTAAACTCGCATGTCCGATTTGTATGGATAAAACACATTCGACATGGCTAAGTGCGAGTATGAAGCATTGTTATTTGGGACATCGTCGTTTCTTACCCGTAAGTCATATGTGGTTAAGAAGTGAAAACAATTACAAATTTGATGGACAGTCGTTTGGACGCCGGTTAAGTTTGAATCGCCGATCAGGAAGCGCATTGTGGATAAAACAACAAAATTTAGGCAACTACTCTCTATGCCGATTATTTAAGAGGAAGGCATCCGGTGGATGGCGAAAACAGAGTATATTCTTTCAGGAGCTACCCTATTGGCATATTTTACAGGTCCGTCATAACTTGGACGTAATGCATATAGAAAAGAATATTATGGAAAATATTCTGGGAATTTTAAATATTTCTAGTACTGCGAAAGATAGTTTACGAGCCAGACGTGATCTAATACAGTTGGGTATCCGACCCGAACTACATCCGATAGAGTCAGAGAATTCTAGAATAATAATTCCCGAAACAATGTATACTTTATCCAGTGATGACAAAGATAAGATACTTAATTTTATTAAATCAATTAGAGTATCTGATGGATTCTTATCTCAAATAGGCAGATGTATAAATCTGGATGAAAGAAAGATATCGGCATTAAAAAGTCACGATTGTCAAGTATTGATGCAAGTTCATTTCCAGTTGGCGATTAGAGGAGTTGTACATCCTGATGTCTTGCAGTCACTAATTGAACTCAGTCAGTTTTTTAAAGTCCTGTGTTCGAAGACTTTAGATCCTGAAGTGTTGTTTAGACTAGAGACAGATATTGTTATCACTTTATGTAAGCTGGAGCAGCTCTTTCCACCTACATTTTTCGATATAATGGTACATCTTATTATTCATCTTGCTAGCGAAGCTCGAATATGTGGTCATGTATAGTATCGATGGATGTATCCAATTGAAAGATACTTACGGAAATTAAAGAATATGGTGTTTAACAAAGTCGCACCTGAAAGTTGCATTACCGAGGGATATTTATGTGAAGAATGTATCACATTTTGTGACATGTATATGGATGATGGCAAGAGTATTAGATTCGATCGGTTTGAACGAAGTAACGATGGTGAATTGTGGACAGAAGATCCAAACAAACTTTGGATTTTTCAACAAAATAGACGAGCTATCCTAAAGAGTGCTCGTCGTAGTATTTCAGACGATGAAAGAGACCTTATTCATTATTATATTTTGATGCAAATAGACGAGGTACTCCAGAATAATAGTGAAGGCCGATCTTAGTACTGAAATTGACGGATACTATGGCGAGATTATTGATATATTAGAAATCAGTTTTACACATGATGCAAGGTGTGTTCTATTTCATTGCATCTGGTTCGATGTGGGTCGTGTTGGATTAGGATACAAGAAGGATAGAAATGGAGTTCTCTCTTTGAAGCGTACATGTCGGTTGCAGACCAATGAGCCGTATACGCTTGCTAGTCAAGTAGAATAGGTCTTCTATGTTCCAGATAACTCAGCTAATGGATGGATTATACCCATTATAACAACCCCGAGAGATTTCTTCGATGTTAACGAAGAGGAAGAATACATAGACAATGACGTTGCATATCAAAATAACTCAACTGAATTTATTCATGAAGTATTAGACAACGACGTTGGCACAAGCAACATGAGGTAATGATATTTTTTGGCTATTTTTTATTTCTCTTTAAATAATTGAATTTATTCGGATATATCTAAATGTTTTGTTTACAATAACTACTTTTGAATTTCAGAGATGGCTCCTAGACCTAGACGTATTCGGGAGGTTCCTGAACCTCTTCAGTAGCCACAGGGAGGTTTTTCTGATGCAGGTAGTGGAGGTACCCAGAGACGACGTGGACCGTCTCAGTGTAGATTCTTAGACCGTCTTGCACCCGGGCAGACATTACATGTACGCATTGTTGGCGGAGATGCGGTAGGAGAGAACTCTACAGAGTTTCAGAGCTACCTTGGCTAGGTTGCTCGTGCGCGCGTCTCCATCACTACCCACGACTTTCGACAGCTTCCTTATTCTGTCAAGGCTGCCATACTTTCTGATTTGGAGGTATTCTAAAATCAAAAAACAGTTTTTTAAAATTTTATTGAGCAAATGGTTATTATATTTGTTGTATCGGGCTGTATTTACATGAGAACGAAATACCCATGTCGATTCCCAGATTCTCTCCCATGCTGCTGAGTTGTTGCGTCGATATAAGGGACGCATAAAGACAAAGGTAAAATATTTATTATATTTTAATAACAAAAGATTTAAAGATTGACGATATTTATTTCTTCATCTTTAGTATTACAACCCCAGATTCCATATGAGCAGCTTGTGCAGAACGTCCATCCGGGTGTTACACCAGATCAATGGAGGGAGTTGATTAATTTTTGATCAAGTGAGGAGTTTGCGGTATGTATATCTTTTCCTTAATTATTTGTTTTATGTTTGTACTGACTTTGTTAAATTCAGTCAATTTCTATGAAAAATACGGCGAATCGTTCCAAAGGCTTTAGGTCCACCCATAAGATGGGAAGGAAGAACACCAACCAATTGAAGGATGGCTTTGTAAATATTTAAAAAATATTTAGAATGATTAAGTTTGAGTATAAAATTTATTTTAAGAACTTTTTATGTTTTTTAAGTTGAGGGATAACGAAAGAGAAATGACCTGCATAGAGGTTTTTGCTGGGTCAAAGAGCCGAGATTTAGGAGGAGAAGTGCAGTGGGTTGATGACGCCTACGCACCAATTCACGTAAGTATAAATGTATCTCTAATTTATAGAATGACTTATGGTAATATATTGAAATTATTTTATATTTCTTTAAATGCAGGAAGAAATGATTAGGCTCTCTACCACCTCCTCGCTGGATAGCACTGGGACGAGCACTCTCCCGTTGTCAGCGGATGATGCCTTTCGTCAAGCCATTGACCCAGAACACAGTGGACGCATCCATTGCGGACGACGTGGCGAAACGATCCGTACATGGTACGGAATAGGTGGTACAAGTGGCTCGCAGTCTTCCTCGCAAGGGAGCCAGAGAGAAAGAGAGATGGAGAGGGAGCTGCACAAAGTAAAGGCAAAGATGACTGCACAAGATGCGGAGATGGCCAAGATGCGTATGGACATGGCGAATGTCATGTCCTATATAAGTCGTCTTCAAAGCCAAGCCACGCCACCTATACAACCTGCACAACTCGGCAACGATGATGAGAGTGAGGAGGAGAGTGAGGAGGAGAGCGATGAGAGTGAAGAATCCGAGTAGAATACAATGCTTGTAGTAATTTTAGTTTTTAATTTCCTGAACATTTTTTATAATATGTTTACTAGTCCTAAGACTATGTTGAATTGACAAACAATTTCTTTATAGCTATAAAGTGGCGTATTTACATCTTGTAATTTGAGTATATGGATTGTGATATTTGATTTCGAGGGAGCGTGAATAAAACACAATGAATCTAGTATTTTTTCCCCAGGCAGGGGTTATTGGGGTTATAACCGTCCCTAAAGATGCTACAGAAACGTCCCCCCTGTTTAGGATAGTTCATGGGACACAATTTTGCATTTCAAAGACCAATGGGGACGGTTAAAACTGTCCCCTATACATTTCTGTTGGCGTCACCATTGACAACCAAACGAGATGGGACGGTTGCGACCGTCCCCTTTAATACACAATAGCGACGGTTCTATCCGTCCCTTCAGAATGTTAAACACCCTATGTCCCAGTTTAGCGGCAAGAGGGACCAAAGGGGACGGTTCAAACCGTCGTGAATGGTCTTCTGTTGCCGTCCCCTTTAGCTCTATGCAACGGAGGGGACTGTTGGAACCGTCCCCTCTGCATCTTAAGGGGGACGGTTACGACCGTCCCTAATGGTTGACATCGGTCCACTGCCTCCGATATCGACCAGTTGGACCCAATGGGGACGGTTTAAACCGTCGCTGATGGCCTTCTGTGCCCGTCGCATAATGGTTGCAAACCATTAGGGACGGTTACAACCGTCCCCCATGCTTCTACGATGGGGACGGTCTCAACCGTCCCTACTAGTTGAGGTACTAGGGACGGTTGTAACCGTCCCCAATGGTAATCTGTAAGGGGACGGTTTCAACCGTCCCCAATGGTTGATTAAAAGAGATGTTTGTGAGAACCGTCCCATCTAAGTAAATGAGACGGTGGCAGAAGGGACGATTGTGAGACCGTCCCCGATGATCAGAAGGGACGGTTATAGCAACAAAGAGGACGGTCCTTGACCGTCCCCTTAGAGCCACCCTCCTGTAGTGCAAAGATGTTCAAGTGAGCTCTTTGGGCACATAGTCAAAGGAGAAGAATTTTGGGAAAGCCTACATGATAAATAACACAGAAAAAGATATTTTAATTATTTTATAAAAAAACTCAATTTAATTGTTTATTGACTCTATCTCTTATTTATAAGCATAATATACCCATACATATTTTCTTATATTTTTATGTTAGGTATTTTGCACATTTCCTATATAAATATGTTATCCATATGTAATAATAAAATTAGTATTCGATTAAACTTGTAAATAAATCTATAGAATTATTTTTATTGGGATGTGATTTTACTTTATTTTATTTTTCATTCCTTTTCTATGACTTTATATAAGTTATATTTGTACGTTTTATGATATTCATATATGAAATATTTCGATAATATTTATCATGTTATTTTATTGAAAATCTATTTGTTTTATATAGGATAGATTCAAATATGTTCTTGGTCTTTTTCTCTATGTTTTTTATTTGAATATTTTTTAATTTTTGTGTGTGTTAATAAGTACTTATTATCTTTTTAAGTACTCCGTTAGTAAAATCTTATAGCGTCCAGTCGACATGTGTTTTGTCTAGGTTTAAATTGTAAGTAAGATGAATTATAAAGATGAGTTCCATACTCAGACAACTATATCTATTTTTTTCTCTTGTTTGTCACCCACAAAACTTATACTCATTTTCTTCTCAACAGTGGATTCTCTATTCTATTCACATGAAGCCTACTATAGGCGGATGTAAAAGTAAAAGCCTATCTTAGTTCCTATTTCTTTCTCTCAACCTAAAAGGATGCCATCCCACCACCTTTCACATAGCATGAACAATAATGATCGATCTTCTCTCTAAATTCAAGATTAGGACCCACACTCTATTTTTTTATGACATTATGAGTACTTACTCCATTCTCTAGGTTCCTTTTCTTGTCATTATTGCCAATTGATCACATTCCTTCATTGTTTATATTATTGTCTTTATGCCATTACACCATTTCCCACTAGACATTACATGTAATTAAGATGTAGGATTTTTTATCGGTAAATTACTCGAGTAAGTATTCCCAATATAAATTCTTCAAATGGATAGTTATTCAATGTTAACCTCATTATTTAGATATGAATAGGTAAAAATACAACTTTTTAGAGTTGTTTATAGTAATATATTTTTTAAATGAAAAGGTTGATTCGACTTGTATTAGCTCTATCGATGTCAACTACATATGCTTGATGCAAATAAATATATATACAGAGAGAACATTAGCAAGAACAGGAATCTGTGAAGATCAGTCTGCATTTTAAAACGAACGATGACAATGCCTAGACATTTAGTACATATTTATTGATAAAGTATTTCGATATTAGGAAGAATGAAGAACTCCTTGAATGTGAACTTTTAGTGTGATTTATAAAAAACACCTCATTTATTTCTATAGTTGCAATTGCAATTATACTTTGTAACGTCGCATGGTTGGGTTCTCAGTCCCATATCAAGGAAAACTGTCACGGACAACTTGTTGAGTTCAGGTCCAATTGGATCCGTTGACAACTACCCTAAATACTTAAACCCATGTTGTCAAGTGATAATCCCAACCACTTATAAACCACACCCATATTTCGTGATTTTAAATGTGGGACTATGTTTGAAGATTTAGGTGTTACATATTTTCTTAGGTGTCTCATTTCCAATCAATATCCTAAAGATATGGATTTCTTTTTTTGGGATTTTTACCCAGCAGACCCTGTACTCTTTTCCAATTACCTCTACGACCTTTGAAACATCATAATTCCTCCCCCGACCCTGTAAAATTGCTAACCCTTACCCTACAGACTCTACGGTTAAGCCCCGTTCATTTACCTGTTTAAATTAATCAGATTCCGTTATGTCCTTTTATATTATACCCATTTTGTTTATTAAATTTACATTAAGTGCCACTCCATCATCTGATGAGGCCCCCCCCTGCCGCCACTGCTTCGCCCCCTCCCCCCGCGCCCCAGCGATGCTGCTCCCCCCCGTCCTGCCCCAGCGTTGTTTCAGACCCCCCTCCCTGACGATGGAGGCCCCCACCCCTACCGCTGCTGCTTTGCCCCCCCCCGCCGCCCAGCCTCTCGATCTTCTACTTCTTCTTCAGGGTATCAATGCGGTTGCGGCACTGGGACTCGCTCCCGGGGTGGCTGCAGGAGGAGACGACGACGGTGATAGCTGAGGCTTGAGGGGATCGTGGGAGAGGTGTTCGGACCATGCCTCGATGAGAGTCCAGGTCGAGCCTTCGCTCCAGCAGTCCTCGCGAATGGGTATGCCCACGGCGACGGGGGACGGTGACACCACCGTCACAGGGTGGCGGAGGTGAGGATGGTCGGGAGGAGCCGGCGCAGCGCTTTCGGCGACGGTGACCGGGGCGGACGTGGGGGAGTCCCCCCGCAGCTACCGCAAGAACGTCTGCATCTAATTTGCATGATTTTTTCTATTTTTTATTTTGGCTAATCCTAACCGTTCGATCGTAAATTGTTAGGTTGACTCAAGACTTATCCAAGTATTTGACTCAAATATAGTTAAAATTGACGGCAGGGTTTGTTGGGTAATACGGAGCAAGTTTACGAGGTCGGGGGAGGAATTATGATGTTTCAAAGGTCGTAGTGGTAATTGGAAAAGATTATAGGGTCTGCTGGGTAAAAATTCCTTCTTTTTTCAATGCAGTCACCATGGCCCCTCCATGATTAATTTACTAATTCCACCCTAATCATGTTGATCACAACAGAAGATCTCATAGAAGATCTCATCCCTTGAAAACAAGAAAGCTAAATAGGTGAAATCAACTTCAACCATACTTATTTCTCTGTTACTCTTCAAATAGTCAAATGTAGAGCAACTTGCATTAGTCCTTTGAGTTGCATGGCATCTGGAAATTTTCATCAACCATCATTTCTCATTTTATAGTATTTACTCCTTCTTGATCCTTTTGATCAATTGAATAAGGTGGATAGCAGAAACCCACTTTTCTAAGGCAGGTAGTTCATGATCTTTCAATCCAACTTTTCATCACAACTTATGTTTACATTATATGCATGGAAGTCTGTGCATCATATCACATGATATCATGATATAAAAAGGACAAAGTGCAGGATCTCATTAATTCAAATGAGCTATCACTGTTGCGAGATTTTTCCCAGACAGGACATGACCCTATCTGAAATTCCCGATCAGTGCATGGTAGGGATAAATTTCCTTGTCAGGGCATTGGTCGACGAACGGTTCACCGATCGGCAAACAGTTCACTGATAAATACAAGTTCTGACACAAATCAACTTCCTTTGAATTTTATATATATTTAAAATAATATATAATATTGTTTAAATTACTCGTATGAATTTTATATTATTAAAAATAATATATAAAATTATTCTACTGCGACGCTTAAAATTTATATATATTAAACTAATTTTCAAATAAGTTCTCCGAAATAATACGATGCTTCTGATTCCTTCCAGATTCCAACGTTAATAATATAAAATTCAAACAAGTTCTCCAAAATAATATTATATATTATTTTTAATATATATGTATATATATATATATATATAAATTTTAAGCAGCGTCGAACGCGTTAATTTTATATATTATTTTTAATAATATAAAATTCAAAGGGATTTTTACCCGGCAGACCTTATAAACTTTGCCAATTACCTATACGACCTTAGAAACAACATAATTCCCCCCTCGACCCTGTAAACTTGCCAACTCTTACCCCATGAACCCTGCGGTTACTCTGTTTGAAGCTCGTGAGGGTTCTTGGGGGTAATTTATAGGGTCGATTGAGTTAATTACGTTATGCAAAAGGTCGTAGAGGTAATTTAAAAAAATTTATAAGGTCTGTCGGGTAAAATCTCAAATTCAAACTAGTTTTTCGGAACAATATTAATATAAAATTCATACGAGTAATTGAAATAATATTATATATTATTTTAAATATACATAAAATTCAAACGAAGTTGATTGTGTCAGAACATGTATTGATCGGCAAACAATTGCCAATCCATGCCAAAATCTCCACTGTTGCACCTGTCTTTCCTGTCCACTGTTGCACCTGTCTTTCCAGAAGCTGGACAGCAGATAGCAGGCAAGCACATATATAGGAATGTTAGGAATGTGCTGAATATATCAACAGTTCTATTCCATACAACAGATAGCAGGCAAGCACATATATAATAGATGAAACTGTTTTGTTTTTCTAATCTTAGGAATGTGCTGAATATATCAACAGTTCTATTCCATACAGCAGGGAGCAGGCAAGCACATTTATAGCAGATGAAATTGTTTTGTTTTTCTAATCTTGGGAATGTGCTGAATATATCAACAGTTCATGCAGATGGGAAAGGGGCTTCAGAGAGGAGATAACCTTCCAATATTAAATACTCTCTCACATCACTTAGCTTTCCAAGGTTGATAGAAATAGAAAGAGATACTGTTGAAGTAAAAAAAGTGTTATTCGGCAATCTGTGGATACCACCACTGCCAGTAAGATTTAAGACAGAAAGATAAAGTTAGCAAAGAAAAGTATGATATCCTCCAAAAGCTCTATTAGCAGCTTTTTAGAACAGCAATAATATTCCAGTAGGTCTGGATATATAAAGGGTGAAGACACTAACCCTTTAATTAAATATTAAGTAATTCATAATGCATGGATAAACATGGATAGATTTTAAAAGCAAGCATAAAATTCAAATCTTGATTTGGAATCCCCACCTCTAAAATGTTCTTTCGGTGGAGCTGCAGTTGGACTTCTCTTTTGCACATGGTACCTACCTCTTGGGATTTAAATCAAAGCTAGTTATTATAATCCATTAAATTCATCAATTTTGATTAGTTTTTTTGTTAGCCCAATGATGCATATATTTTTTAACATATTTGTGGTACTTGTGATGAAGAAATGTAAAAAAATATGCATTATATTTATCTTAAAGAATATATCTAAATCGGCATTGTCTGAAATAGAATAAATACACTAGGCTACAAATATAATTATTAGGATAAGTATATTACATATAGGGAGCTGGGAGTCTACACCTGAGGATGTAGGTAATTACATACACTCGCTCTTTTTTTCATTATTTTTTGATTTTTTGAAGGAAACCTTAGGAGGATTTGGTTAATATATTGAGGGGAAAATGTGTTTCAAGTTTCATGCAAAACAAACATTCCTAACACGTTCATCTAGGAGGGATCAATTTCAGCAATTCTCCGTTAAAATTTGATAGTATTGATGGAGATGATAGAAGTTCTGAATTACGTTGAATTCAGAATGATACCATGGTAATATATGGTGAGCTAATTTCCCAAAGGCTTCATTTCAAAAAAAATCAAAAAATATTGAAAAATAGAGCCATGTGTAGGTAGTTGCCTACACCCCGGATGTAGGCTCCCTTTTTCCTTATATATAATCATATATTTTTATGATTTTTGAAACACATGTATTGCACATTTGTCAAAAGACATCCATATGGTTGGGATAGCAAAACATGAATTAAGATGATCCATAGAGATGTACCTTGACAAGCATATGATGCATAACATATTTATCTTAGTGTTTATATTTTTGTCAATATATTTTGATATTGAGTAAGAATGTTAAGACCCAAATATATAGTTCAACCCAAAATGTCACTTAAGTGTTTATTTGGGGTGAGGATTAGATGGGATTGGGTATTCCAAATTAAAAAAGGCATCACAAAGGGTTGGTTCATGCATTTTTTTAGAATTTCCCCATGCTCATACATACCTATATAATTAGAAATTACTTCGTATTTATTTAAAAGAAGCTCTAAGAAAATACAATAAAGTGAAGAAGCTTCTTAGTAGAGGTGTGTATTTGCTAAATTACAAACAATTAGGTAAATATGTGAATATCACAATAAAATAAAAACAAGAATTGCTAGTTTGTGTTGATCTAAGAGAGGTGTGTGATCTCTGATACTATTATGAACGATCCAATAACAATATGAATATCACGGTAAATAAAAAGAATTTGTCGTAACTATATGAATATAATTATAAATAAAAGCAAGATGATGTAGTTTATATTGATTTGGTAGATATGTACAACCTCCGGTCAAGGTTTTAAATCTCAATCTCGATTTCGTTTCGAGATGGCGAAAAAAATGAAATAATCTCGAAATTTCATCGAAATTTCGTCTATTTCAGCTAAAATCAACCTAGATTTGTGGATGAAGGGTCCATATCGAAATTTCGATTTCAGTGGAGTGTCCAACCGAAATTTCGACGAAATTTCGCAAATTTGAAACAATGCCTCCAACAATATCATTGATGTGTGGATAACCATATGAATTTTGTGATAAATAGAAGTAGAATCTAATGATGTGGTGTTTGTTCTTATTCAAAGAGAAGTAGAATAGAAAAGGACTCATTTAAGAGAGGTCCATTTATTCGTGAAGGTCATAAACTGCTCATTAAATAGTGATATTATCAAAGCATATAGGAATGTTGGAAAATTCTCAAATTCGATAGTCGCTCATGTTTGACTCGTTAAAAGTTCGATTCAGATTCAATTCGAAAATAAACAAACTGAATCTGAACATAAGTTTATGCTCGATTAAATAAACGAACCGAATATAAAAATCATAGGTTCATCCATGTTCGATTCATTAAAAGCTTGATAAGCACATACACACATCTATATACATATTTACGAATCTTAATCCGCATAAGTGGGCCTTATTTTGAGATAAGTGGATTTTGTCCCAGGATAGGTGAATTTTGTCTGGAGATAAGTGAATATTTATGAGATAAGTAAGTTTTGTCTAGGTATAAACTATCTCAAAATAAATAGTCACATCGTGGTTACAACATCTATCATCTATGTGTCTAGTACTTTTCCATTCTTTATCCTCAAATCAACAGAACAAGTATAAATCTTATTTATCACATATCCCTACATTATTCCTTATCCTCATATAAACGAATATAAAAATATTATAATTATACTTTTTTCAAAGAGACGAATACTTATTAAACTATTTTTTTCAAAAGATGAAGAAGAGTTAGATAAAGAAAAAATCGAATGAATGTTTATTCTAATTTTGGACCACATATATATATTCATTTCTTTTCTTCACCCCCTTATTAGAGAACTCTCAAATTCAATATTCGTTTATCTTCGATTCAATTAAAAAGGTTTTCAATTCAGATTCGGTTCAGTAATAAAGGAACCGAACTTTAATATAAGTTTAGGCTCGATTAAATAAACAAACCGAACCTAAAAAATGTAGGTTTGCACAAGTTTAATTCGTTTACACCTCTGAAAGCATATATACTTATCTAGACCTCAAAGCCTCTCGTTCTATGCAAGAGATTGCACAAACACCACTTGGATATATCCATGCAAGCGACTCGACTCTCGTTTCTACTATAGAAACTACCACTTTCTATAGAAATGGATTTTGTAGATAAAGAAATTCTCAATTTAATAATAAACATATGCAGATATTGATCTTATGCAACTCCAAGTGAGCACTGATAAATTGTAGAGATTTTCAATTCTATTTTTATCTCAATTGATTTTCAACCTTATTTTAGTTGTGTGCCAAACAAGGGATTTGGTTGTATTTGTTCTTTATTCCCCCTATACCTTTTTTAATACAATGACAAGGGTGGAATCAAGGTATAGTTATTCTTGTTATTTATATAAATGGTGCTATAATAATATGGAAAATAGAGGATGGAACATGTGCTTACATAAGAATATACTATTATGATGAGCAAGCCCTTGTTATGGTATCATATTCCAACTTATCTCATGACCAAAATAATGAATAGCATTTTTCGCACACACAACTTTATGCACTTTTTCCTCTAAAATTACATGAATAATACTTAACTCTTAAATGACATAACCATATGTTGACTTCCATCCATTTTCTCTGTTTAACTTTGATGAAAAATGTATCATTAATTCATCAATTATCGACTTCTGCTCGAATGAGCCGAGGGCGGAGGGTGTAGTGGAGGTCGGGGGTTAGAGGAGGAGGAGTAAGGGTGCGTTTGGTATGTGGGTTAAGATGGGTTAAATTGGTAGCAGGTAACCTATTTTTGCGTTTTGGTATTTGGATAGAAGGTTAAACTGGGGGTGAGTTTGTAGTGGGTTTGTTGTGATATGATTGTATTGAAGTCTGAAAAAGTAAGTAGTTATTGTGATGTGATTGTATTGAAGTTTGGAAAAATGAGTAGAAGTGGAGTAGTTTATAATTTTTATATGATATGATGGTATAATATATTATTTTTTGATGGAATTGATAAAAGAGAATTTATTAATTTAATGTATTAAAAAGGAGAAAAGTGAGACCCGCAAAAGAAAGAGAAAATATGCTTTATGAGGGGAGGGGGGTTTACCCTCTAACCGAACATGACATAAGGGAGAGGGGTTTAGGTATTATTAAAAAATAAAAAAAACAGATGTAAGATTCAAATAAATATAAAACTATACCTTATTATGCGTGTAAAAACTCAAATTAAAAAAATAGACGACCTATTCAAGATACGATATTATAATGGAGAGAAAGATTATAAAGGAGAAAAAGACAGCCCCTGAATCCTGACGCATATTAATAAAGTGCCTGCTGGATAAGACCATCCCAAACAGACAGCTCGAGAAGCCAGAAGAAACGACCCTGTCTAAGTTGTCATCCTTCCGGGCTAAAAAAAAGGGTTTTTATCACTTGTAGCCTCCCAGATATCGCGATGTCAATTATGCTCCTATCTCCTTGGTAATATCAGTTGTGTCCCTCATTTCTTTCGATGTTATCACTTGTGCCCTTCCATCAGATTGATCGTCAAGGAATTGACTTAACCATGGTTTCTTCAAACCTTGGTGCAGTTAAGAGGGGTATTATTGTCCAGACCTCTTTATCTTCTTCCTCATTCATTTGTTCTTCTTCCTTTCTCCTCTTAATTTCTCTCTCTTAGTGGCACCTTCATGCATCCATCGAATCTCTAAAATTTTTGCATTTCACGGATATATCACTCATTACAGATCAAACGGTGAATTTTATTGAATTTTTTGATGAATTTTTATGAATCAATTAGTCAAAATTTTATCTTAATTTAACAAAAACTGAAAGCTCTCCAGTTTCAAGGGGAGGAGGAGGCGCGGGGGCGACATGAGCGCGCGGGCGGCGGGGGCATGGGGGCAACCTGAACGCGGGGGCGGTGGGTGCAGGGGGCGCGAGAGCGGCGGTGGGGACAGGGGAAGCGCGGGGGCAGGGGGCGCGGGGGCGACCTGGGAGCGAGAGGGACGACGACGGGGGCAGGGGAGGTGCGGGGGCGACCTGGGTGCGGGGGGCGGCGGGGGCAGGGGCGGAGGGGGGCAACAGGGGCCGGGACGGGGGCAGGGACGGAGGAGGGAACTGCGGGGGGCAAGGGGGACAGGGGCAGGGGCGGAGGGGGCATGGGCTGCGGGGGGCGGAGGGAGGAGGGGCTGCCGGGGGCAAGGGGGACGGGGGGAGGGGGTGCGAGGGCGGAGGGGGACGGGGGAGGGGGTGCAGGGGCGGAGGGGGGAGAGTTGCAGGGGGCGCGAGGGGCGGGACGGGGCATGGGCTGCGGGGGGCGGCGGGGGGCAGGGGCTGCGGGGGGCGGAGGGGAGACTTGGGGCGGGGGTGCCAGGGCGGGTCGGTGGGGCAAGGGGGAGGCGCGGGGTTGCGGGGGCCTGCGGGTGCAACAGGGGCGGGGGAGGAGGAAGGGGCAGGGAGATGAGGAAGATGAAGAGGAGGGGGAGGAGGAAGATGAACAATAGTGGTTGGACTTTTCAATTCCTTTGTTTTCATTTAATTCCTGATGTCTCCCTAAAGTTAACGTCCGTTTGCGTTTGGGATGGACAGAAACTAACCCGAAGGGTACAAGTGATAGATTTGCAAGAAGTGCGGGGCACAACTGATATTACCAAAAAGATAGGGGCATAACTGATATTGCGATATCTCGGAAGGGCACAAGTGATAAAAACCCTAAAAAAACTAGCCAATTGTCAGTATTAATCCCGTATTATTCAAAGATTATAAACTTATACATAAGAATAGTGTAAGAATGAATAGAGATCCATTGGATACTCAAGCAAACCCCTGATCTGCTCTACCTTCATTATTCCCCCCAAAAAACAGGTCCCAAAGAAAACCATGAAAAAGACAAGCACATCTATTTCCCTGATATTGGAATCCAGAGGATGAGGAAGCATGTTCGCCATTCAGGATATCTGCTTTTGGACATAGAGATGCCTTAATGGAGCATACTAAGCAAGTTGTTTGAATATTGGCAAATGGTTCTGCAGATTAAAAAGGTTACACGGGAAGGTATCAAGAAAAGGACAATATATCACACACACAAAAAAGAGGACACCACCAATCAATTGGTTTCGAATGGTGTATCAATCCATGCGTATAAACAGGTAGATTTGATTTCCACATCTCTAAATCTTAGTGGGGAAAAAAAGCTCGTGAAATTACACAAAACAGAGCTACATAATCAACATAATTAGAACAAAACAATATGCTCACAACATAACCAATGCAAACCTTGATGAGGATCCTTCCCCAGCCAGCTCCTTCTCCTGAAAGAATGCAAAGAATGACACACCTCCAGCTCCATACCAAGTGCAGCTCCTTCACAGTGACCTCCTCCTGGAGAAGTGCGACGACGACTGTTGCGGTATCCCTTCGAAGAAATCACCCAGCAGCGCCTCCAGTTCCTCCGCATTAGTGTACCTGATGTACTGCTCGGGATGCCGCCCGCTCTCGATGTACTGCCGGTAACGACCGAGGAATCCCCTGTACGCGGGGAGCAGGCGCACGGAGATCGCGATCCTGAGCTCCTCCTTCAGCTGCACGTCCGGCACGATCCACGCCTGCTGCGTCCGGTGCGCCTCCTCGAACGCGGTATTGAACGACCTGAACCTCTCCTTAAGTACGCGGCTGGAGATGTTGGAGGACGAGAAGGTCCCCTTGGTTTGGATCCCCTCGTCGCGCAGGCAATTCAGTATGTTCACCCACACTGCTCTCTGGTAGCTCGACGCCTCCTGCAGGTACTTCCCCATCAGCACCTTCAGGTAGTCGTTGCCGATCAATTCGCGAAGCTCCGGCGAGTCCCTCACCTTGTGGACAATGTAGTGGATGTTGTTCAGCAGGAATACATGGCTCAGGCCGGTCTCCCTGTACAGCGAGGCCCCTCTCTCCAGATTGGAGCACAGAATTGCGATGATCCATATGAGATGCATAGCAAGCGGAGACTGCACGCCGAGGTCGTGGAAGCTGATCTCCGGTGGGGGATTGCCCTCCGTCACGGGCAGCGCCGAGGCAGACGGTCCCGAGACGACGATGCTGGAGAGCGACTGCTTGTAACCGGTGATCAAATTGATGTAATTCATCACATAGCGTGTCATCGGGTGGAGATTCCCGTTGGGAACCGGTGCGGTGGGTCGCTCCCTGTAGACGGCGACCTCGAAATCGATCAGGATCCCTCGTATGGAATCGGCTAGGCGTTCCACGATATCGGCGGCGTACTTGTGGATCGCCGAGTCCGAGGGGGAAATAGGGCCGCCGAAGACGAGCTCGATGTCCGGGAGGAGGTCGAGGAGCGCGTCGTGGAGGTCGATGACCTTGAAGAGCTTCTCGACACCGCGGTGGCCGACGCTGATGGCGTCGGGGAAGCCGAGGAGCTGTAGGGCGGCGCCCTTCACGATTTCCGCGAAGGCGTTGCTCTCGGCGGCGACATCGCGGTCGGCGACGATGCAGTCGAACACGAGCTCGAGGAGGCGGCGCTCGCTGGCGAAGAGGACGCGGACGGAGGCGGAGGCGGCGCGGATCCAACGGCGGATCTTCGACTCGGCGGCGGCCCAGGACAGGGACTGGACGTCGCCGATGCCGAGCCGCTCGACGCCTAGCTTCTCGAGGCTGAGGTCCATCGAGGCCCGGCGGCAGCGGATGTAGGCGCGGAAGCACTCAGCCTCGTAGCCGGAACCGATCATCTGCTCCGCGATGCTCCGGATGTCGAGAACCGCGTCAGACGGCATCAGATCGATCTCCCAGATGCGGCTTGTGATGCCGGACCTGGATCGGGTCTTCGCGAGGCTATCGTACCTCCCGATCCCGCTGCCGCTTCCGTTCTCGTCGTCCTCCTCCTCCTTGGCGACATCGTTCGCGTCGCTCTCGTTGGAGGTGGACATGGAGAGAGAGCTGAAGTCAAGGGTGAGGAGGTCGTTCTCGACGTCGTTGGCGCGGCTGGAGAGGATATGGGAGAGCTCGTCCTCGAGGCGGGCCATGGCGACCTGGAGGGAGACGGAGGCGGAGCGGCGGAGGTTGGAGGGCTCGGGGGAGCTCCCGGCGGAGTTTTTACGGCGGATCTCATCAACGGCGCGAAGGTAGCGCTCGGCCTCGGCACGGTGGTCGCCGTCGAAGAGGCGGCGGACGTCGGAGTCCAAGCGCATGATGAGGCTCTCCGCCGCGGAGGAGGAGTGGTCCATGGGCGTTGGGAGAAGAGGGTGGGAAAGGTAGGTGGGAGAGGCGAGATGGGGTGGGGGTGGAGGTAAAGAAGCGGCGCTGGCGAATGGAGGCGTGACACGTGGAGGAGAAGAGGTCAATGACGCGAGCGGCGGATTCCCGCTAGGCGGCTGCTGGGAAGGCGTGTTACGGTACGGTAGAACCAAAATATCCGGTGTGAAAGCGCGGTGGAGATGAGGTTGACTTGGAGGCTTCGTCGTCAACCGAAGGTTCAATCTCTGTTTGTTGGCGTCATCTGTTGGTGGACAAGGGGGGAGAAAATAAATAGGATAAATTACAATTTGGATCCTTTACGATCCGATCTCAAAATGGGTCCCGATCTTTAAATTGTAATGATTCGGATCCCAGAACCATTAATTTAAGGAACTTTTTGATGCTAATGACGAGTATGTTCTTGTTTAAAAGTTGGAATCCAACTCCCATTCCCTTCCCAACAAAGGCATATTCGTCATGAACCCTAAAATTTCCATTTCCTAAATGGTCCTGGGACCCGAATCGTTATAATTTAAAGATTGGTACCCATTCTGGGATCTGACCCATAGACGGGGACTCAAATTGTAATTTACCCAATAAATAATACCAGATCGATTCATAATTGTTGTGTATAAGTGGCATGGATGGGCTATGTGAAACTTTAGGGATTTTTACCCGATAGATCTTATAAACTTTGCTAATTACTTCCACGATCTTTTATATAAAGTAATTACCTCATCGATCATATAAATTATCTCAAGAACCCACGCGAGCTTCAAGTAGAGTAACCACATGGTTTATGAGGTAAGAGTTGGCAAGTTTACGAGGTCGATGGGTGACTTATGTTGTTTCAAAGGTCGTGGAGGTAATGGACAAAGTTTATAAGATCGGATAAAAATACCTAAAAGTTATTGTTGTCGCAATATCCGTCTTTTTCTTGTGTATATTTTAGGGCAGTGGAGCGGATCATCCCAATGATTGGAGATGATACCGAAGCCAAATTTTCTCAAAAATGTCCACTTTGGTGCAGCATTGGGATTAGCTTAATTTCCATGTAAGAAAGGTTTAATAAGAAAGGCGTGTTCATTCATGAATGCAAGTGTTTAACATTGGGATTATATTAATTTTCATATTTAATATGACGCTTGACTAAGATGGGTTGACTACATTGAGGAATTTATAAAATGAAAAAAAGCAAAACGCAATAATAAACAGAATAATAAAATCATAATAAAAAGTATCCAACATGAATTTATGTAGATAAATGTTTTCAAAGTTTTTTATAGGTTTAAAAAACCAATTTTTCTATAGGAATTTATACCACGAACCTTAAAAACTTTGTAAATTACCTTCTCGATCATGTATTCTTCGTAATTATCGCATATCCATGGAAACTTACTAGCAATTACATCACAACCCTTGTGGTTAGCTTACATCCATTTATCTATTAAAGTTAACATATTCTGTTAAAAATATGTTAAGTATTAGGGGAAAAGGAGTATGCTCCCTGGGAGTAGCTAACGGGGCTGCTCCCACCCCTATCCCCCCCCCCCCCATTTTTTATTTTTTTGGAAAATAAAAATTTGTATATGCATCACTATATCCCTCTAACATTCTATTAAAATTTCGTCAGAAACAGAGACTCCTAAGCTCTCCATCCAGACGTCATTTTTTTAACGGTCGCAGGATTTTTTAAATCGATCATGTTTGGATGGAGGCCGTAGGACTCTCTGTTTCTGGCGAAATTTTAATAGATGTTAGAGGGATATTGTGATGAATATACAAAATTTTTATTTTCCAAAAAATAAAAAAATTTTGAGGGAAAATGAGGTGGTGGGAGCATCCCCTTTTACCTCTAAGTATTATACCTGGTACAATTTCTAATATATCTGTCATCATTACATAGAGACTGATGGGAGACGGGCAACAAGTTGCGCCATCAATCCCTTTTGGATGGCAAAATCAATACTTCGAAATACAATATCATAGACGTGGGGACCATAACATTGCTATGCATAATTTTTTGGACCCTCTTAAGGAGCTCTACCGCTTTAGTTGCCAAGGAACCAAAAGTGTCAACACCGAATGGGATGAAAATATGTTGATTGTCAATACAAGCCTTCTCATGTTTGACAACTTTAGTTGAGGCAGCTTTCTGTGTAGCACATCCCGCAATGAAATCCTCTTTTATCATACCAACTAATGGAGAAACTCTCGATAAATCAACGCATGCATGTTTTCTCCTCCAGCCCTCCAAAAATTAAGATATCTACTGCTCTGGGTGTGGGATCTTCCCTCCTGTGGATCAGTCGAAAAATCACATGTGCTTCTTTCTTTGAAGAAATCCCAGCCTTCCTGAGTACATCATAAAGGACATCCCTGACAAGATCACGTCTATATTTAAAACATGTGAGTTCACGACGATGAGCAGCATGCTCTCCAAAGCATCCAGACAACTTTATGGCATACTGGACATGGTTCATCAGCTGGAAATAGAGGAATCATCAGCCGATATCTTAGAATAGTACGATACTCAACACGTGACATATGCATTCCAAGGCCATCAATAGGAATAGCTAGAAGGAAATTTAAGTATAGTCAGATTGCAAACATCGAAAAATTGCCTTTTATCTAGCAGTCATGTCAAACTCAACTTCAATTTCTTTAACAATTTAACTAAAAAAGGAACTCGCCAAAGCCATTATGGGCTTTGGGTGACGGTATCCTTGTTATCAAAACAAGTAAGATCTAGAGATGGAAGTGTGACATGTAGGCCCTCCAAGGCATCTAGAAAATCAGAATCCATATCATATGTGCCACTATCTCAAAAATATGATCTTGAAGTACCCAAGATTGAGCTCTAGAGACCACAAAGGTATATGAAGAAGCCTCAATAGCAGAGTGCAGACCTAAGTCGCCGAGCCTGATAGGTAAAGATGCCACCCGCCATTGAAGGTCGTCAAAGAAAGGACCTCCGTAAACCACAATATCCTCAATAGCTCCACGTAGTCCTTTGTCAAAAAATATAGCGGCTTGCTCCATGTATGCAGGTTGACATGTCCTTAAGCCAAACATGAGCTTGGTTGAGCCCATGCAAGATCGCAATAAAAGAAGCTCACTTTGTGGGTCATCCAACTGGGAAAGTAATTGCATTAAGTCCACAGCTTTGGTGGCCCTCCTCATAGCCATTTCTTCAACAAATCCTCTTTCCCTACTCACTGCACCTCCAAGTAATCTCACTCATAGCACATGCCTCCCAATATCCACGGGAAACAAACCTTCGCGGACCTTCTGTCCATCACATGAGGCCAGAAAAGCTCAATTTTTTTATATTAAGAACAAGTCCCATCTCTGGTCCTCTGCGTTGTATAATGTTAAGCACCTTGGAGACCTCTAATGTGTCCCCGATGATAGTCTCATCATTAAGATACCAAGCATGGAGAAGGAGTTTACAATTATCTCTAATCTCATGAATAAGTGGGTGCAATGCAAGAGAAAAAAGAAGTGGGCCTATCAGATCACCTTGCTGCACTCGGTTGTTGACCATATATTATTGTCTCCAATATATAATATGGCAGCTTGAACATAAAGAAACTCCACCCATGAAGAAATAGATGGGCATCGCCTCCTAACTTCACGAAGCATCGATGATCTATCTATCATATTGAAAGCATTAGAGAAATCTACTGTGAGCGTAGAGAGAGAGAGACCCATCACCATGAAACTTGCTCAAAAGCCGGTTGGTGCCTATATAAAATAGCTTCAGCTCCTCCCGATACACTAATCCCAAATTGAAAATCATTGAGATACTTAAGACATCTCTTTGCCCACACCTGTCATAGCAATTTTGGATACTAGATGTCTCCAGATAGTGCCCACTTGCAATAAGACCTATGCCATTGTCAGGTTTCAGTAATGGAGTAAGACGTGCAGAGGTTACAAATTCAACCAAACTCAAGGGGCAACTCCCACCAACTCATAAATTAACCACCGTGGTGATCGCACGTAGTAGATCAGTGGTCACTGCCGACCCTTCCCCACAAAGAGCATCTAAAGGAGTTGAGATCTTAGTCCATCTCTGCCACATGACGTCCCTTTAGGAAAAGATTTGATAGAATGTAGAATAGCATCTATATTGGTTGTAAGAGGAGTCTCTGAAATCAAGATATAGGTCAAGGAAGGAGGTAACTTATACGGATGTTTAGCCTTTAAGGCTTTCATAGTATCTTCGTTTGAAGGAGTCACTCCTAAAGAGCAAAGTACCCTCAAGGATGCCGAAAAGTGTCCATCTGACACTTTACGAAGACATTGTCTAATGTTAGACTTTTGATTCTCCTCCAAAGGGTTGTTCTGACTAAGACATGAAATCCCTGATAAATCACATTTCAAAATATCACCCACCAACTTAGTGAAATCATCTATACTGCTTCAAGTAGTGAGTGAGCTCAGAATAAGTCGTTGTTGCGAAGACTTTCTATTTCTAGGTCTTTCGTCCTGTCTATTCAGACCTGAATACCTGTAGTGTGCAGCGAGGAAGAAGTAGCAGTCTCACCCAAGCAGATATGGATCCTGGCCCGCGATAACTTGGTGCAAATCTGTCTTCAGAGCTTGAAGAAATCAAGACGATAGCTGGGAGGAATACTCTTAACTGTGGTGATAGGAGATTTGGAAATACGATCAAGCAATGTGGCATCAACAACTAACCCATTTGTAACATCATGTACAATAGGTAGGGGATTTCAAGATGTCGATAATGTGCCCCTGAACCACCCCAGTGCCATCTGTAACCCGAACAAAACCATCGTCATGATGGCAAGCACGAGTCACAGCTTGAATTTTCATGCACCTCCCGCACATCCATTGATCAAGTGCGTAGCCTTCTTACGTATGAGGTACGATCCTTCATGGATCAAGTAATGCTGACATGGGTTGTAGTACCTCCCTTTTGTCTGAATCCCTCATACTTGATGTTATAGGAAGCATACCTCAAGCGCAAGAGACACGACTTCCTATCGCTAGTCATTGGCTTAGTTGCGGTTGAAGGGATTTAGGGTTTGCTTGTGAGATACGAAGATTTTGAAGGAGAGGGGTCGAAGGATCAGAGATTTGTGGTGTTGTTCAGGAGCTTAGAGCTTATGGGTAGTGGAGGAGGCATTAGAGGCGTAGGAGGGGCCAACCTCAGGAGGATTGTAATTGAGGTGAGGATCATGAAGAAGAAGATTGAGATATTGGAGGTGGTCTTTGGCATTGGAAGAAGATGAAAGATTTGAGATGGCTCCAACTCAATCTGCAGAAGAAGACAAAGGAGATATGAATCAAGATCAACTCAAATATGTAGCAGGCATACTATACGAAAAAACTTAAATGACGAGCACAATGTTGTGAGGGGTGGGCAAGCACAAGTGTTCGCCCAAGTACTGGCGAGGGCGAGGCGTGAGTCATCTAGTCAAAATTTTTTAGACTAATTTTGGAGTTACGCCTTTTCGAATCTGCGGGCTAGCACTCGGCTAATACGTGTGTTGGCCCCGATGTGCTCGCCCATTTGAATTTTTCAAATGACGTGCGTGGCACATCTTGAAATATGGGCGAGCACAAGTGCCAACGCCGGGCGAGCATTTCATGTGCTCACCCATGTTTATAAACAGAACGACATGCAAGCCTTCTTTCTCATTCTATGCGTGACCCATCCCCAAATCCCTTCCTCCAGTGATTGTTGCTCCGCCCACCTTGCATCCGACGACCACCTTTTGGATCTTTGAAGCATACAAGCATCTTTTCTTAGGTATATCCTTTCACCCTTTCTCTCGTTTTTTAGCATTTCATTCCATATCATTTATGTTTGGATGCTTTAGGGTTTTCCTATTGTTGATATATTATTCGTTAAGTATATTAACTTTTAATTTTTTGAACATGTTATGTATTTTGCGTATGATTCAATTAATATCTATTTATTGGTAGATGTGATGACCGTTGTCGAGTATAGATGACATTCTATATGTATGAAAGGTGTATGATGAAATGCCACAACCAGTGACATGACTAAATGTGCACATTAAAATCGAAAACTAAATAACCTTATCATTTTTATGATTGTTAGTATACCTTGTTGATTATTTATAATGACTAAATCTATGAAATAGGAATATCATGCCATGATAGTGTATAATTGTGCTTAAATAGTATTAGGTATAACTTGTGGATATGATGACATAATTTGGACAACGACAACATAGAATGTGAATTATTTAATACTTGACTTGGATTACATTATTTAGTAATTACCAATTAGAATTAGTTTACTTGAATATTCTTTATTGTGTGTCTATTTATGTCTCTATGCTGACAAACATCCTCTTCATAGAGTGTAAATATGAGATAGACTTTTTCATACAATGCATATAAGAGATATGACAAACACCAATAGTTCTTTTGTGATAATTTTATTATCACATTAACTTATAGTTAATGTGGCCAACTGTATCACATTAACTTATAACATGATAGATAATAAGGCTAAAACACTAAGAAGTTATTATTAAATCGTACAAAATCATTCACACACAGTGCGTCCCTATACACTGGTTGGTATGTGGTCCTGCATACCGGGAGGCGTGTGTAACACATTGGAGGATTCCATCACCTTCAATTATGTTATATTTTTTTATATTTTGCATAATACTATTAGACTCACTTTGGAATGAGATATCACAGTCCAATGGTCGTAGATTTTGAATATTTGCAGGTGTAGAAATCTTTTTTGCAGGTACACTTTCAATAATGTTCATTTAAATACTTTATTAGGCACTAATTTAAGATTACACTTATCCATATCCCCATCATTAACCAATCAAATATATGTAAATGCCTTGTTAACATACATGAATAAATATTTTAAGATTGTGTTATAGTCTCATTGTTGTAGCACATACAAATATACAACGTAAAGTGATCTTAAAATATTACATTTACATTGGCTTTCCTTAGTTCGGAGATCCCAGACTAAGGAGGTCTGTAAGGATTCAAACTTACTAAAAGGTGATTGTTACCACATGTTGTTTGTTTCTTATGGAAATTCGGTTCCATAAGCCCTTCCTCTTCGGTATACCAAATCAATCGTAATTTACTATCAAAATAGTCACTATGGTGATTGTTTTGAAAGTTGATTACGATTGATTTTTGAGGTATACTGAAGAGGTGCAGGGTTATGCTGCCGAATTTTTCTCAAAAATAAGCAAGCATGTGATAACGATTGTCTTATAGTAAGTTTGAATCCTTATGGACATGTTCAAGTGATAACATAATTAATACACTTCCCTTCTCATCTCCGGAAATAAGTATGATAGGTTTAGGACAGTAATGGGTCAGGATTTAGGTTTTCTACTTATGTTCTCCGAGATTAAGTCAAAGTTAAATTTTCTCCTCTCATTTGACCGTATGAACTATTACATTGATGCAATAAAGATTGCTAATAGAGAGTGATATACAAGTGTGTAGCAGATGGATGTGTTATAGATACCTTTCAAAAAGGTATTGAAGAATTTATAGAATTTACTTATGCACAAGGTTCCCGTGTTGTGGATTCAGATGGTGTTATCTTGTTTCCATGTCAAAAGTATCGAAGAAGAGTTCTAAAGATGAAACTCAGTTGCAACTTTAGATAATTTCATGGAAGGATATCAGATTTGGTGGAGGCATGGTGAGGACTTCAAGGACATGATGAATGACTCAAAAGAAGCAGACAATATTAACCCATTCGTAGATATGGTTATGGACGTTGTGGATCCTGATTTTAATATTGATTGTCTAGATGATGATGAGCCATATGGAGAATCTGCAGACCTTTACGAGCTGTTGAAAAAAGCAGAAGAGTCATTGTAGTTAGATTGTAAGATATATTCACAATTCTCCGCAGTTTCAGATCTTCTATCGATGAAGATGGAGTATAATACGACTGATCATATTTTTGATATCATGCTTAAAATTATCAAGAAAATGTTACCATAAGATACTGAATTACCTGGTAATTATTACAAAACCAAGAAGATGATGTGGAAGATGGGTTTAACAGAAGTTAGAATATACTCTTGTATAAATCATCATATTTTATACAACGGTATTTGACACGTTGTCCGGAATGTGATGAGCTAAGATTTTAGGAATCAAGTAAGAGTGGGACAAAAAGCTCAAGAAAGGTTTTACATTATTTTACATTGATACCGAGATTAAAACGATTATATTATTGTAAGGAAATGACGAAAAATATAACATGACATGTAGAACATATAGTTGATGAGTACATGGAGCATCCATTCGAGTCTGATTATTGGAAAGTATTGATGTCAACATTTCCTTCATTTCGGAAGAAAAAAGAATTGCGTTATAGATTTATGTACATACAGGTTTAATACTCATGGAAGAAGTAAATGTTACTCTTGCTGGCCAGTAATGACAGCACCATACAATTTATACCCATCGGTATGTAATAAGAGATAATTTATATTTCTATCATTGTTGATGTCAGGATCTACACATCCGGGAAAATGCATCGACATATATTTACGTCCTCTTAGAGATGAGTTGAAAATATTATTGGTCGATGGAGTGGATACATATGATACAATAAAAGTCAGACATTTAATATGAAAGTAGCCCTACCCTAGACTATAAATGACTTCTTGGCATATGAAATGTTATCTGGATGGAGTATATATGGACGTAACAGTTGTCCATATTGTATGGAAAATATAAAATCATTCCACCTTTAACACATTCAGAAAATCTATTTTTTTTTAGTGTCACATATGTTTTCTTTCAAACACTCTTCACTATCGAAGACAAAAGTAAGAATTTAAAAAGAATATCATCGATCTTACAGATCCTTCGACAATTAAGATCGGTGAAATATTATCAAGTTTAGAAGAATTGGAAAATTCAACCTTGAACAATGGAGATAAAACAAAACATCTTCCTAATTTTGGTGACAGTCACAATCGGAATAAGAAGAATATATTTTAGGAATTACCATATTGGAGTAAGTTATTGATACGACACAACTTAGATTTTATACATATAGAAATTTGTCTTTGGTAACACCTTCTATACAGTTATGAATGTAACCGGTCGCACAAAAGATACAATAAAGTATCGTCGTGATTTTAAATTCGCATGCAATCGGTCGGAGTTGTATGTAAAGGAACATGATAATAGAAGGGTTGAAATTCCTTAAGTGAAGTATACATTAGACAAAAATCAAGTAAAGTTTGTCTGTGAATGGACAAGTAAATCTAAGTTTCCAGACGGATATGCATCAAATTTCTCAAATTTGGTCAATTTAAAGAAGTTCTCATTTAAGGGAATGAAGAGTCAAGACCATCATATTTTCATGTAAAGACTGCTACTGCTAGTGTTCAAAAAATTATTACCGAAAGATGTTGTTGATGTTCTATCAGATGTTAGCATATTTTTTCAGGTTCTATGCTCGTCACGCGTACACCGGATGGAGATGGAATATCTTGAGAAAAATATTCATTTGATTATGTAATTCGGAGAAGATATTTCTGCCATCATTTTTTGATTCATTGGAGCATCTGCAGATTCATCTACCATACAAAGCAAATTTGGAAGGCTCATAAATATCGATGGATGTATCCATCTGGAAGGTATTTCTAAATATTATTTCTTTTTTTATTTTCTTGATATATGAATAAAAACATATACATTCTTTACGTAGTTTCATGTTCTTTCTGAAAAGAAATTTCCGAAATAAAAGTAAAGTAGAAGGATTAATAAGTTCACAATATATTTACAAAAAAGTCGTAACATTCTGTGCTAGGTATCTTCCGCAAGATGTGGAGACTATCCATAATAGATTAAAGAGGAATGAGACAATTTATTATGAGGAGCAACCTCATATCAGTGCCTTTCGTCAATCCACTCAACTCATAGCAAAGGAACGGAACGTCTATTATCAAAATAAGAGAAATATGCTGCAGAGTTATACGTATTAGACAACTGTGAGGAAATAACATCATATGTTCATCACGTCTCTGTATTACTTTATATCTACATATGTAAATTTCTTTCAACTTATTTCTAATGTTTTTGTACTTATTTTAGGGAAGGTAGAAGGAAAATTATTGAAGAAATCTTACGTATTCAGATGATGAAGTTGTGAGCATATATATGAATCAATTTTTGGAATGGCTTAAGAACTGAACAAAACAATTGAACGGTGATGATTATTATAAACACATATTAAAATATTTTAGAGAAGGTCTGGTTTATAAGGTATGATATTACAACTCTTATTTCAGTAATGGTTATCGATTTCATACCTTTACTTCTAGTAGATATTTAACAACTCAGAATCACAGATTGATGGTTCGCAAATGTTGTTACGAGGAAGATCATTTAGATTATTATAGAATATTGAAGGAGATACTAGTAGGTGTGTCTATCGAGTTCAACGAGCCGAGTTGGCCTCAACTCGGACTCGAACTCGATAAGAAACCTAAGCTCGAACTCGAGCTCGATATGGACCGAGCCCTGGATCACCAACTCGAACTTGAACTCGTCGAGTTCGAGTTGACTCACGAGCCTCTTATCGAGCCACAAGTTCCTGAGCTAGCTCACGAGCCTCAAAATGAGCTGGCTCACGAGCCTCTTATCGAGTCGTGAGTCTCTGAGCTGGCTCATGAGCCTCAAAATGAGCAGGCTCAAGAACCTCTTAATGAGTCATTGTTCCATTTTATACATTAAATTATGCAAATGACATTTGTAATTTTGAGTTTTTATACTCTTTTGTGTAGCTTTTTGGGCAAGAAAAATGTTAACCTCTAGTTTAATCAAACTCAATGTGGAAGTTTTGGTATATATGTTTTTAATTTTTTATTAAGAGAGAAAATGGGTTATTGACGAGTTTCCGAGTTGAACAATGCCCAACTCGAACTCGACTTGATAAGCTAACGAGCCATAAAACCCAACTCGGGCTCGGGCTCATTAAGGTTTCGAGTCCGGCTCACGAGCCCTTAACGAGCCGAGCCCGAGTTGAGCTCATCGAGTTCGAGCTTTCCTGACAGCCCTAGATACTGGAATTAAAATATAATATTCCGAGCTTTAATAAAGTAGTTCTCTTTTTGTGTGACTGGTACGACCCCAATGGAGGCGTAGTGATCGATATGAGAAATAACATTGTCGATGTGATATCAAAAAAAATTATACGCAGATTTGAACCCCTGATTCTAGCTTCTCAAGTGGACCAAATTTGTTTTCTCCCACAAATGTCAAAGAAGAGAAAGAGCGTCGAATCTTTCAGTGTCGTGAAGATAAATTCTCGAGGTTATATTTCTAATGAATACACTCATCTTGAAGATGTTATAGATGAAACCTCCACACCGAATCATAAGCGAATAAATGTAGCAGAAAAAGTCCTAATCATCGAATCGATTCGATTGGCGAATAATGTGGTGTTATATGTTGACCTAGAAGATGATGTAGACTCCACAAATGATGATTCAGATAACTCAAAAATCAATGAAATATGCTTTAATTCACTCGAATTACATGACAAAGATTAACCTTAAGTTCTAGTAGAAAAATCTATTCGAATCAATAAAAATATTCATTAATAACTTTGTAATTAACTATTACATCATCATTACAATCATGGCAGGTTTTGGACGTGGCGTCTCTCATGGATCTCAACGATCCACTCGTCCATCCTCGCCAGACTCACCTTCTTCTAGTAGGCAGCCAATCCCGCCTGTTACTTTAGAGTCACTTCCTGACGAGGCTCGATGGGTCATAGCCTACTATGAGTCTCTTGGTTATCCTCATCCTTCCTTTTATGGAGGCGTATATGGAAAGCCATCTTACACAGCTCCTCCTCCTGCATGTCTGGTACCTGTACCAGCACAGACCTCGATGGATTATGGTTCACCTTCTTCTGCACGTCCGAGCATTCACATACATTTACCCACTGGAGATGGACAAACTTTGGAGTCCTACCCTTTGTTGGATATTACTACAAATGGGAGGTACGACTTTTATAAATTTTCTAAATTTAACTTTCATATAAATAAATCTTCTCATTTAACTTTCATATTATTTGAAAATTTTACAAAATATGTAGGGATTTTTTGAATAGCAACAAGGTGGTAGAGGATATTACCAACATAATCAAGACACATTTGACTAGCATTCAATTTAGTTGGTGTCGCATCTGCTACTAAACAAGAGAGACTGTTTGAGATGTTTTTTAGTAAGTATAATGTTCTAGCGCATTCATTTAAATTTATTGCTACTCTTTAATATAATATTTTGCAATACTTTTTCAGACTGTGTATTGTTTAGTTCTCGGTTTGGGGAAGAGGATGAGCGATACTTTTTTCAAGGCAAGGAGAGATTCGCATGCGAAGACGGGATGCGAGGAGATGAATTTTGAGGAGATGAAGAGGTTCCCACCAACATGGTGCACAGAGGAAAGGTATTGTATTATCTCCATAGTTTACGATGTATTTTTTAAAAAATTAATATTTATAACATATTTGTTACAGGTGGGTGAGTTTTTGCGATGCATTCATTGTAAATACTGAGTTTGGGAGGAGCTCATGATGGGAAGGACAAACCACCAAAAATTGAGGATCAAATCAATCAGTGGCTCTAAAAGCCACACTCATATTAGAGCGGATCTGGTACTTTCTTATACTTTCTTATTAGAAATTAGATTTTAAACACTAAATTATTATAGTTTCATTCTATTATTATTTTTATATTTATTTTTCAGGCGATAAGGTTGGAAAGAGAACCATCTTTTCAGGAGTGGTGATTGATGAATCCACGTTTCATCATCTTTATTCTATCATTTTGGCACCAAAAACCCTAGCAAATGCCTGTAAATAGCCTTAAATAGAGCATCTTAGCATTCATGCATGTGCATCCCATTAGTGTATAAAATACTGTAATTAAAGCCAAAATTATAGAATAAATTAAAGAAAAGAAAAATAATAAAATATTGTAAATATTTTATGACCCAAAGCCCCGAGACCTAGGCATCTTGATGAATAGGTCGACCAGGAATAAAGTAGGGGGAGATAAGGGTCAAATACCTCTATTATTCTATTCATTCTTTATTTATTTTGGGACCTATTTTTGGTTCCACTTTCTGTACATCAAATAAAGAAACTTTGTACATGAAATTTGTAGATAATTTTATAAAGAAAAATACAAAATTGATTTCACTGAAAAATAATACACAGATGAAAAGTTATGGTCTGAATAAAATTCCAAAATCCCAACTTCCCAGACCCGTATCTCACAACTGAAAACTCCAAATGCAGCAAACTCACCTTTAATTGTATATAGAATAAAATAATCTATTTAATGGTGGTAGTTTCGGATTTGGCGGAGCTACGGTTTGAAAGTTGAGTTTTGGACCCACATTGTACAGTTGTACTGATAAAAATATTCAATATATTATTTATTCATTATTTGTATATTTTTATATTTTTATAATGATGTAAATATTACTTATAATGATTATGTACATTAAAATCAGAATAAAAATGCAAAGAAAACCCAAAATAAAAATATATGAATATCAAATACACAGGTATTATACCTATATACATACCTATACAATACTCACTTATATTTTATTAAATATACATAACATATCAGAAAAATAAAACAAAAATTTATTTGTGTATATAAAAGTATTATAAGAATTTATAAAATACTAAATAAAAATAATAAAATTAAAATACACAGAATAAAAATAAAGACTAAAATATATAGGTATTATACCTATATAGGGCTAAAAAGTCAACTTGTAAAAATATACTTCATAAAAATAATTAAAAATCATAATAAATACTACATAAAATAACGAATATTTTTTATTTTATAATCATAATTTAATTCAGCCATTTTCTATTTTTAAATGATTTTATAAACCATTTTCTCAGGGTTTTTCCTGGTTGGTCCACGTGGACCAACCAGGGGGCGGTCTTAGTTGACTCGGGTCAACTGCCTGCCCTCCACCCATGTGCGTCTGTCAGACTGCGTTTGACCTCATTTTGGTCGATTTTTTCAGATCGCATCTTGCACCATTCCATGATGGAATCTTCACAACTTTTTCTCCTCGATTATCAAGCTTGCTCGCCCTATGATCATCTCGAGGATTGGATCAGTGTGTTGCCCAATGCGCCTTGGTCTTTGAGCTCCTGCCACCTTGGGTCAAACCACTTAAAACCAAACCCCCAACTTCCCATTCGAATTTGAGTCCCTTTGGTCCACCCCTCTCCGCCTCTCTTGCGCTCTGAAGCTCCCTGGAGGTGACAGCTCCACCGCGAGATCATCAGCCAAGGCGTTCGAGGTCGAAGGCGTCTCCACCACCTCCCGCAAGACCGGCGGTCGAGGTACACATCTTCCTTTGGTTTCGGCCATTGAGGACCCTCTCTCCCTTATTTTTCATCTGCATCTTGTTAGTTATAATCCAGACATCAAAAACCCTCAAAAAGATCGAAGTTTCGTCGCTCGAATCAACCAATCCCCCATCTTGGCCGGTGCGCAACTCCGGTCAGTCATCGTCGCGTCGCTTCTCGCCTCGATTCCTCCTTCCTAAGGTCCAGGCATTTTGCCCTGGACCTCCTAACCATTTTTGCAGGGTCAACGTGCTTTGACTAGCGCCTGGGAGCGATTTTGGCACTCGCCGGAGCTCAGCAGAGCCCCCCAGCTCCGTCGGCCACTGATGAATCCACATTTCATCATCTTTATTCTATCATTTTGGCATCAAAAACCCTAGCAAATGCCTGTAAATATCATTAATATCATCATCTTAGCATTCATGCATGTGCATTTACATAGTGTATAAAATACTGTAATTAAAGCCAAAATTATAGAATAAATAAAAGAAAAGAAAAAGAATAAAATCTTGTAAATATTTTATGACCCAAAACCCCGAGACCTAGGCATCTTGATGAATAGGTAGACCAGAAATAAAGTAGGGGGAGATAAGGGCCAAAATACAGATAAAATACCTATACTTTCTATTCATTCTTAATTCATTTTGGGACCTATTTTTGGTTCTACTTTTTATACATCAAATAAAGAAACTTTGTACATGAAAGTTGTAGATAATTAAATAAAGAAAAATACAAAATTGATTTCACAGAAAAATAATACACAGATAAAAAGTTATGGTCTGAATAAAAACCTAGAATCCCAACTTCTCAGACCCGTATCTCACAACTGAAAACTCCAAATGCAGCAAACTCACCTTTAATTTAGAAGAAAATAATCTATTTAATGGCGGTGGTTTCGTATTTGGCAGAGCTACAGTTTGAAAGTTGAGTTTTGGACCCTCATTATATAAGTGTACAGAATAAAATATTCAAGTTATTCTTTATTCATTATTTTTACATTTTTATATTTTTATAATCTTGTAAATATTACTTATAATAAATATGTACATTAAAATAAGAATAAAAACATAAATAAAACTCAAAATAAAATACATGTATGTATAATACATAGGTAATAATTCTATAGACATACATGTATAAACTACACTTATATTTTATTAATTATACAAAACATACTATAAAAATAAAATAAAAATATATTTGTGTATATAAAATTGTTTTATAATTTTACAAAATAAGAAATAAAAATAATAAAATTAAAATCACAAATTAAAAATCAAATAGTCAAGTATATAGATAATATACCTATATAGGGGTATAAAAGCAACTTGTAAAAATATACTTCATAAAAATAATTAAAAATCAGAGAAAAATACTATATAAAATAATAAACATTTTTTATTTAATAACCTAAAATTAATAAAATCATTTACTATTTTAAAATGAATTTTTAAATCATTTTTTCAGGCTTTTTCCTGGTTGGTCCACGTGGACCAACCGGGGGGGCTGGAGAGTTGACCTGCGGTCAACTCTCTGACCCCAGCCTGTTCATTATCAGAGATGCGTTTTGGCGTTTTTCTCCGATTTTTGGAGATCACACCTTTCATCCTTTGATGTCGAAGTCTTCACGACTTTTGAAGCCCGACCATAGGGCATACTCGCCCAAGTGTTTTTTCGACCTTCGGGTCGTTGCATCTCCCGATATGCCTCGATTTGCGAGCCCCCTCGTCATTGTTCAAAAACCGAACCTTCAATCCCCATTTGATTTTGAACCGGTTTTGGAGAGCCTCTAACCTCCGAGTGCGGCAAGGTCGAAACTCCTGTGATAGGGGAGGATCCCAGGACCCTCGTGAGGTGCGGCGAGGCTTGCCGGCCGCGTTCCAACCCCATCTCCGGCCTTGCGGCCGTGAGGTCCAAACCTTGGGCTCTACAGCCCTTGAGGTCTTTATTCCTTCTTTTTCTTGCGTAGTTTAATTCCTGGTAGACATAGCATCACCTTCCATCGTTTCATTCCGATCCACATCCACCCCAGTCCGCAACCAGCCACGTCGCCGGAGCTCTTGAGCTCCGGCCATCTCCTCCACTTTTCGTGTACCCACCGCACTTAACAACCCGGCCGAGACGCTGCTCTCGAGCCTCTTTTTATCTCGCAGGTACTGGACATCACGCCTAACCCCAGAGGGGGGTACCTCGAGTTCGCCGGAGAAGAAGGACGTCGTCGCCCGCGCGCCGCCGCTGCCCGCGCGCGCCTGCGCAGAACAGAACGAGGGGGAGGGGGCGCGCTACAACTGCCGTCCATCTTCCCCCCTCCCCTTCGATCTAAGCCGTCCACGCCTGAGGGGTAGTCAACCGTCCATCTCCCCACATCCACGCGCATCCACGCATGCCACGTGGATAAGTGGGGAGTTTTGTGCTCAAACCCCCACGACTTCGTATTATTGCTAAGTAACTTACAAACATTACTCTGCTGTTTAGAATTTCCTGTAATATTTGCATGTCCCCCCCCCAACTTTTGGGTTTTACAGCGATTTTGTAAAGGGACCCGATTTGTTTGCGTATTTTGCTTTGGTTCTAAAACATTTAATTGCAGTATATTAGTTCCTGGACAGTTTACAATAGAGCCCTTTGATTTGTTTTATATTACAAAAACGCCCTCACCAGGCGTGCGTGCCTACGCGCGTGATCTTGGGATTTTGACATTTCACCCCTTGCGTTTTTCTTATTGCGTAATTAGTCCAGCAAACATTTTATTAAGTGTTAATTTTTGAGGAAAAATTGCAGTTAGGCCCCTGGATATTTTGCATTTTGCATCTATACCCTTGCCAGGCCGGTTGAATGTTTGGATTTTTGTATTAATTAATTAGATCATCATTTTAGCTCCAAAAATTCTCAAAATTTAAACTTAAGCTCCTGCATGCTTGTTCTTTGACGCCAGCATTTTAGTTTTTGATTTTATTTTATTTTTATATTTATTAAAAATAAAAAACATGCTTTTTATTCACTGTCTAGCTTAGAAAATACCAAAAAAAATAGTAAAATGCTCTAAAAATTCCAAAAAAATTCCCTAGTGTGTACTTTAACCTATTTTAGTGTCAGTCCAAAAATCACTAAAAATCTCAAAAGAAAAAACTTAAAAATTAAAAAATACATAAAAACTTCAAAAAATCTATAAAATCAAAGAAAACTCAGAAAAATACAAACTCAGTTCCTGTTTGTTCTATATTTCATTATCTTTATTTGAAAATTAGTGTGAAAAATTTTAGTTGTTGTCTGCTAATTTTAATTCCCATTTTACTCACAACTAGCACATATTTCACTGTTTTCCCTTTTTCAGTATTTAAAAATACCAAAAACAGTTTGAAAAATACCCAAAAATCACAAAAATAGTAAAAAATCCTAAAAATATCAAAAACATTTTATTTCTGAATTTTTAGCTATTTTGGCATATTTTTATCAATATTCTATCTTCTCTTTTATTACATAGCCTTTATTTTCCAATATTGAAAAAGAAATTAAAAAATATATAAAATATAAAATTATAAAAATCAGAAAATTGAAAATCAAAATACAAAATTAAAAATTAAATAAAAATAAAAAAAATTCAAAAATTAAAAACCCACAAAAATTTCTTTGCTTACTTGCTCAGTGTAGACTTCACACATTCACTCACACACTTTTGTGCTTCTACCCTGTTTGCTCCCTGTGTTCGAACTCTCTGCATACTTGCCCTTTACATCATTTGTGCAGAGTAAAAAATAAATTTTAACTCCACATTTATTTCTAATTATTGATCTTTAGTGTGGGTTAATTATTGATTAAATACACTTTATTGTGGGTCGCCGCATCGACATCGGTTGTCTCCGCCTTGTGTGAGACATACTCCTTAGACCCACGATAATTTGTGTTTATCAAATGGCGCCGTTGTCGGAGAGCAACAACGCGTAGATCAGTTTTTGTTTGTGTTTGTGATTATTGGTCTACCTTTGCGGCTTTTATTTCTGCTTGTTTTATTTTCCTTATTTTTGATATATCTTTGGAGCTGTCTAATCCCTCTTCTTTGTTGACTCTGTGCGAGGTACCGCGGACCGAGGGAGGCGCATCACTCGAGGCGCCGAAGCACCCACGTGATGCCGGCTTAGCCATCCTAGCACCGAGGAGACGAGAAGAGAATTTTTGAAGACCGCGCTCTACTTTAGTTGCATTTTCTTTCATTGCATTTATTCTTGTAATTCAAGTGAGAGAGAGACCACTATTTATTTGTAATAATACAGGTATCCCCGTACTTGGACTTTCGAGCCTAACTTCCAGGTGTTTGTACACCTGGGGGCTCGCCGCGGTTTTTGTCGGCTTTTCTCGCATTCTTTTTATTTTATTTTGTTTTTCGATTTTATTTTGTGTGATTGACCCCCTAGCTTTAGGAGTTGCTTGCGATAGACTAAGGCCAAACACCTAATACTTTGCATGCACCTATAGTTTCGTTTGGACTTAGTCAAATTTTAAACAGTTGATCATCACCTTCAATCCGTCGTGCCGCGAGCTCTCCCCGCAAAGCGCTTTCTCCTAAACTCAAGTGTGTTGAGCAGAGGAGGAGTGAGCCTAGACCGGACTCTAGGGTTGAGGATTGGTGGTCAGCTTGTGATTCTTCCCGCTAATAGCAATTTCTGAAACTTAGGACGATTTCATCGGCTTTTGCATTTGCATATAGATAGGTTTCAATCCTGCTGAGCATCCTTGCATGTAGAGTGTTGGAGGCAAGGAGAGCATTTACGCTTTAGCATCCATCATTATTTGCCGCTTGCATTGCTTTTCCGACTCTCCCTCTGATTTCACCAACCTAGGTGTTCAAAGGAATTGATTCCCTGATAGGCTCGTGCATTTTTATTAAAAATCCAAAAAAAGTGATAATCAATAAAATTGGGACTGCTAATATTACTTGACCCTAAAATCGATCAAAAAGAAAAACTTGTATTTGGGCGAGTAATCCCCTCATTGTCTTCGCTTTTATTTGCTCGCGCACACACTAAGGTTAGAGCCCAAAATCCCGTTCAGTCTCCTAAGTGTTTGCGCAATTTTGGACTTCTCACCTAACTCTAAAACAGACAAGATAAAAAGACTGCTCTTTGCGGTCTCTTTGAGTAGGTGAATTGAGGGTTTGCATTATTTTCATTTTTGGTTGTGGTTGTTTTGTGTGTGTCCTAGATCGCTCCTGCGCACTTGCGCCTTCTTCTTCACTCTCTTGACTTGACCGACGTGCTCCCACGAATCATTACCTTTTGTTTTCGAGATGTATCCCTGGAGTGCATTTTATCCGGACTTTGCGGACCCCTCACTCGCTCCAGCCGGGCCACCTCCCTTTTACCAGGAGGATCCTCCTCCTATTTTTTCGGATTTTTGTACATACCCGCCTCAGCCACAATATCATGACTCGGACTTCTACCCACCTCCACCCTCACCTGTATATTATCCACCTCCACCTTCACATCCACCCGAGTCTGACCTGATGGAGTCACCTCCCTCGATTTCTATGAGTGATATCTTGAATCGGATGACGAAGCGCATTGATTTGATGAATGATGATATTGCTTTCTTGAGGAAGAATCAGATTAATGCTCCTTTCATCGGAAATACGGCTTCACTTGTAGGTGATCATGGGAGCTTGCAATCGCCAAAAATACAAAAAAATGAGAAAAATTTAAAAGACCAAAAAGATTTCGGGAGACACTTGGTTGATCAATATTTTGAGGAGAGAGTACACTTGCCAGAATCCTTGACCACACATGCATTCACACCCAGTCCCACCTTTGACCCCCGAGGATGTCGCTGTACAGACTGCTCTTGGCATGCCTCGTGTATACGTTGATTCCGACTTCCTCCCTTGTATGGAGGAAGTCCAAAAATTCAAAAAAATGTTATCTGAACCCGAAGTGGTGGCTACTATTCATGAGATTATCCGTGCCCCACTTCAGCAGGCCATGACCCAATTATCTGCTCCTCTTCCCCAGAAGAGAAAGCGGAGGAGCAGATCTGAGCGTCACATTCTGACCATGGCTACTACCCTCGCCATCACCCACCGTCCCATTCCCAAGAAGAAGAACACAGCTACCCCTTTCATCACTTGCACCATCTCTGACTACACTTGTGATCACACTCTCCTGGACGGCGGTGCTTCGATTAGCACACTACCCTTCTCGCTGGTACAGTCTCTTCACTTATGGCCTCTTAAGAAGACCAGGATGATCGTTCAGTTTGCTGATGGATCCATCAAGAGGCCGAAGGGTATCCTTGAAAACGCCGTCATTTCTATTCAGGGCACGAACCACCATGTTGATTTTGTCGTGTTGCCCATAGAGAGCTCCACAGGAGAGCCGACTCCAATCATCCTGGACGACCATTCTTCGCCTCTCCGAGGGTCGTTATTGATTACGGATCAGGAGAGATTCGCTTCCGTCATGTTGACGAGAGCGAAGTGGCAGTCACCGCACCCACAGTTGATCAGAGACCTGCACCTGATGTACTTTCACCGATCATGGCTGACCCTGAGGCCTGTGACCGATCTGATGATATTCGAGATGCTTCCTTAGCGACCGTTGATGAGACCCGACGGATCCCCCAAAAGGGGAGGAAGTCGGAAAGCATAGACCTTGCAGTTCCTCCTCCTAGTGTGTGGCAATGTGTTGATGAGATCCAGAGTATTTATGTGATTGAACCATTTGAGCGGGGGGGCAGATACCAAGACTATTGAGGATGTTTATGATGTTGCCCATTATTTTGAGAGACCTCATAAGGAAACAAATGACCTAGGTAAGACTAGGCAGGACGGACTTGGTTTGACTACTTCCACTGATATGTCCGTTCCTGGTCCTTAAAAGGTAAAGAGGATTGAGGTCGGCTATGACGCGAACCTTCACAATTTTTGGCCTCTTGATGAAAAAGACAAGGATTCAGGTGAGAGTCTTGAGGACGAACATAGTTCGTATACTTCCACTGATGATTTCGTTCCTTTTGACTTTGACCTGGAAGATCACTCGTAGGACGACTCCGATTACACTTCTTCCCAAGGATGATGAGTTCGTCCCATTTCACTTTGACATCTGCGAGACTTCCAAGGCCGGACCTAGTCATACTTCTTCCACTCACCCGTCTGTGCCTTCACACCATAGGACCACCAAGGGAGAACCTAGCCATACTACTTCCATTGACCAGTTCGTCCCTTTCAGATTCGATTCCACTGAGGGCCTTCACCGTGTCGACCCTGATCGGCTTCCGTCCGCTGTGGACCCCGATGTCGACTTGCATCACACTAGATCTATCCCTCAGCGGTCTCGCAAGAAGGTTAGCTTTCGACCTTCTTGATCATATGTACATCCACCTCTGTTGTACATTCTCCTTTGTTCACCTCTGTCTCTCCCGTATTGTTCGTCCATCCATTCTCGTGTTTGCCTTGCTTAGGACGCACTTTGTCCTACGTTTAGGAGGGGTGGACGAGCCGAGTGCTCTTTTGTCGTTCAGTGTCATCACTCCTGTTGTTGCCTATACTTAGGGCTACCTTTACCCTAAGTATAGGGGAAGTGGTGTGTACATCCTCACGATCTCTTCATCCATCTTCTGAGTTCCTTTCTTCTTTTCTTCTTTTCTTCTTTTCCTCTTCTATCCTCTTCATCTATCAAAAAGGTGCCGCCCTTGTAGACAATTTTCCATACTTAGGACGTACTTTGTCCTAAGTATAAGGGCGCGCACCCCGAGTTTCTCTATTTTTTCGATCCTCTCCATTGTCTCCTCTTCTTGTCTATACTTAGGGATATCTTACCCTAAGTATAGGGGGAGACAATCTGAGTACGATCTGTTCATTCCCACCCTTGACCCTCTCTGCTTTGTGTACAGTCTGCTATACTTAGGATTATTTGATCCTAAGTATAGGGGGGACGGTCAACTTCTCATTCGTTCATTCGTTTCTTCATTTATTTACTCTTTAGATTTTCCTATACTCAGTACGAGTTATGTCTTCTCTTTTCTCTCCGATCTATGAGGACATAGCTCAAGCTAAGTATAGGGGGTCGTATATACTACGTATATACTTCAGCCATAACTCGTACTTTCGTATTTTCCTAATAATATGGCTAAAAATTCTTTAAAAATTCATTAAAAATCCTTAATAAAAAGATGTGTTTTGTTCCTCAAATTCTTTTGTGTATTTACTGATTAATAAATCAGGTGAAAATGTTTTTTGCAAAATGTTTGAAAAATAGTTTGAAAAACTTTGTGAACATCTATTGAAAACTATTTTGAAAATATTTTGTTACATGTTTTCAACCTGTGTAAAATATGTGGTTTGTAAATTTTCTTTCCTTTGTATGAAATAAAATGTTTGAAAAATGATTTGCAAATGATTTGAAAAATGGTTGCAAAAATGTTTTAAAAAAAATCTATATATACTGTTTTGAAAAGCCTTTGCAAAATGATTTTCAAATGTGTGTACATGTTTGTAAAATGTTTTGTAAAAGCTATTTTGGACTATAATTTTCAAAAATTGTGTGAAAAGCTTGTGTCAAATAAGTTTGAGGAATACTAACATCACACCAAAATTCACTGTGTATATGTGTACAAAATTGATCATTTACTCCTGTAAATTCTTAAAATCCACTTCTTGTAAAAATAAGAAGCACTCCCATGTACGTATTTTTAACCTAGATTTTAGCCAAAATCTTTTTGTTTTCAAAAATTCCCAAAAACATTTGCAAAATTAAAATCCAAAAACATTTGAAAAATCTTTTTGAAAAACACAAAAAAAATGCACATGCATCATCATCATCATATTTCAAAAATCCATAAAAAGTTCAAAATCTTTGAAAATTGCATCACAAAAATATTTTCTGCATTGCATTGCATAGCATTCGCATTTTTCGGATTGAGTTTGATAGTTGAACAAGTCTAAGTAAAATCTGGATATTGGAGCTTGATTGGACCTTAAAATCTACCTAATAACAGGAACCTTATAGGAACTGGGATTGAGGTACTTCAGGTCTAGTGTACTTAATTCTTTGAGGATCACGAGACTTGGTTCAATGGATTCTTGACTGCCTAAATAGAGTATTTCAGAGCACACGCACGACTCTTGTTGATAATGACCTAACTTGGACACCTGCACCTTTCACATGGCTCAACTCAGTTGGAGTGGTGAGGGGATTGGATTTGCCGGTATGAGACGCACACAAGTGGAAACATTTGTCCTCTTCTAGGGAGGGAAGTGCACCCCAACCCGTCCAGTGATTAGGAAGTCTAAAGACAGGAGGCTGTGGGTTGCGATAAAGCTTCAAAAGAGGGATAGTCTACTGGCTCAAGAGGAAAAACTCCTTATGTAAATGCCGCTATATATAGTATTCAAAAAAAATGTTCAGGCATGTATAAAAATAAAGAGCCTGCAAAGTATGTACAAAGTCAATAAGCAAGCTTGAGTTTCAAAGTCAAATATGTGAGCCTGCAGCATGATGACTTGACTACACTGGTCTTGCATCCCGGGATAGGTAGCTACACTGGTTACCGTCCATTCTTCTCTTCACCCCCCTCCTCTTGAGCTGGTTGCCACTTGAACTTAGAAGGGAATACCCCGCTCCTCGAGGATGGAGTCATTGGATTGGGGAAACATTGGGTTGTCGTACTGGAGAAGTCAGTTTCTTTGTCTTTCTAGTTGGGGAGAGCCACCATCACTTACACTGTGCGAGTCAGACTCATAGTCGTAAGGGTTTGCGTATGAATTGAGATATTTCTGACCCTGGCTATTGAGGAGACTTGGACAGAGTTTTGGGATTCTCGAGGACTGTTGTATTTCAAATTCGGTTCTCACTAAGGTTCCACCCGCACTAAAATTCCAAAGGTCCGACTTAAGCTCCAAACTTTGATTTTGTGAAGCCAAGTTTGATAATCAAATTAAATCCAAGTTCTTCTTTTTCTTTTCTTTCTCTTCCTTTTTGCACTTATTGCATAAGTGTTTGCTAGGGACTAGCAAAGGTAAAGTATAGGGGATGATGAATCCATATTTCATCATCTTTATTCTATCATTTTGGCATAAAAAACCCTAGCAAATGCCTGTAAATATCATTAATATCATCATCTTAGCATTCATGCATGTGCATTTACATAGTGTATAAAATATTGTAATTAAAGCCAAAATTATAGAATAAATAAAAGAAAAGAAAAAGAATAAAATCTTGTAAATATTTTATGACCCAAAACTCCGAGACCTAGGCATCTTGATGAATAGGTCGACCAGGAATAAAGTAGGGGGAGATAAGGGCCAAAATACAACCTATACTTTCTATTCATTCTTCATTCATTTTGGGACCAATTTTTGGTTCTACTTTTTATACATAAAATAAAGAAACTTTGTACATGAAAGTTGTAGATAATTAAATAAAGAAAAATACAAAATTGATTTCACAGAAAAATAATACACAGATAAAAAGTTATGGTCTGCATAAAAACCCAGAATCCCAACTTCCCAGACCCGTATCTCACAACTGAAAACTCCAAATGCAGCAAACTCACCTTTAATTATATATAGAAAAAAATAAGCTATTTAATGGCGGTGGTTTCACATTTGGCGGAGCTACGGTTTGAAAGTTGAGTTTTGGACCCTCATTGTATAAGTGTACAGAATAAAATATTCAATTTATTCTTTATTCATTATTTTTATATTTCTATATTTTTATAATCTTGTAAATATTACTTATAATAATTATGTACATTAAAATCAGAATAAAAACATAAACAAAACTCAAAATAAAATACATGTATGTATAATACATAGGTAATAATTCTATAGATATACCTGTGTAAACTACACTTATATTTATTAATTATACAAACATATCATAAAAATAAAATAAAAATTATATTTGTGTATATAAAATTATTTTATAATTTTACAAAATAAGAAATAAAAATAATAAAATTAAAATCACAAATTAAAATCAAATAGTCAAGTATATAGATAATATACCTATATAGGGGTATAAAAGCAACTTGTAAAAATATACTTCATAAAAATAATAAAAAATCGGAATAAAATACTACATAAAATAATAAAAAATTTTATTTAATAACCTAAAATTAATAAAATCATTTACTATTTTAAAATGAATTTTTAAATCATTTTTCCAGGCTTTTTCCTGGTTGGTCCACGTGGACCAACCAGGGGGGCTGGAGAGTTGACCCGCGGTCAACTCTCTGACCCTAGCCTGTTCATTGTCAGAGATGCGTTTTTGGCATTTTTCTTCGATTTTTGGAGATCACGCCTTTCATCCTTTGATGTCGAAGTCTTCACGACTTTTGAAGCCCGACCATAGGGCATACTCGCCCAAGTGTTTTTTCGACCTTCGGGTCGTTGCATCTCCCGATATGCCTCGATTTGCGAGACCCCTCGCCATTGTTCAAAAATCGAACCCTCAATCCCCATTTGATTTTGAACTGGTTTTGGAGAGCCTCTAACCTCCGAGTGCAGCAAGGTCGAAAATCCTGTGACAGGGGGAGGATCCCAGGACCTTCGTCGAGGTGCGGCGAGGCTTGCCGGCCGCGTTCCAACCCCATCTCCGGCCTTGCGGCCGTGAGGTCCAAACCTTGGGCTCTACAACCCTTGAGGTCTTTATTCCTTCTTTTCTTGCGTAGTTTAATTCCTGGTAGACATAGCATCACCTTCCACCGTTTCATTCCGATCCACATCCACACCAGTCCGCAACCAACCACGTCGCCGGAGCTCTTGAGCTCCGGCCATCTCCTCCACTTTTCGTGTACCCACCGCACTTAACAACCTGGCCGAGACGCTGCTCTCGAGCCTCTTTTTATCTCGCAGGTACTGGACATCACGCCTAACCCCGGGGGGGTACCTCGAGTTTGCCGGAGAAGGAGGACGTCGCCGCCCGCGCGCCGCCGCTGCCCACGCGGCGCCTGCGCAGAATAGAACGAGGGGGAAGGGGGGCGCTACAGCTGCCGTCCATCTTCCCCCCTCCCCTTCGATCTAAGCCGTCCACTCCTGAGGGGTGGTCAACCGTCCATCTCCCCACATCCATGCGCATCCACGCATGCCACGTGGATAAGTGGGGAGTTTTGCGCTCAAACCCCCACGACTTTGTATTATTGCTAAGTGACTTACAAACATTACTCTGCTGTTCAGAATTTCCTGTAATATTTGCAAGTCCCCCCCCCCCCCCCAACTTTTGGGTTTTACATTGTTGTCCCCGCCAGGTCACGTGCGCTACGCACGTGACGTGGCGATTTTGTAAGGGACCCGGTTTGTTTGCGTATTTAGCTTTGGTTCTAAAACATTTAATTGCAGTATATTAGTTCCTGGACAGTTTGCAATAGAGCCCTTCGATTTGTTTTATATTACAAAAATGCCCTCACCAGGCGTGCGTGCCTACGCGCGTGATCTTGGGATTTTGACATTTCACCCCTTGCGTTTTTCCTATTGCGTAATTAGTCCAGCAAACATTTTATTAAGTGTTAATTTTTGAGGAAAAATTGCAGTTAGGCCCCTGGATATTTCGCATTTGCATCTATACCCTTGCCAGGCCGGTTGAATGTTTGGATTTTTGTATTAATTAATTAGATCATCATTTTAGCTCCAAAAATTCTCAAAATTTAAACTTAAGCTCCTGCATGCTTGTTCTTTGACGTCCAGCATTTTAGTTTTTGATTTTATTTTATTTTTATATTTATTAAAAATCAAAAACATGCTTTTTATTCACTGTCTAGCTTAGAAAATACCAAAAAAATAGTAAAATACCTCTAAAAATTCCAAAAAAATTCCCTAGTGTGTATTTTAACCTATTTTAGTGTGAATCCAAAAATCACTAAAAATCTCAAAAGAAAAACCTTAAAATTCAAAAATACATAAAAACTTTTAAAAAAATCTATAAAATCAAAGAAAACTCAGAAAAATACAAACTCAGTTCTTGTTTGTTCTATATTTCATTCTCTTTATATGAAAATTAGTGTGAAAAATTTTGGCTGATGTCTGCTAATTTTAATTCCCATTTTACTCACAGCCAGACATATTTCACTGTTTTCCCTTATTTCAGTATTTAAAAATACCAAAAACAGTTGAAAAATACCCAAAAATCACAAAAACAGTAAAAAATCCTAAAAATATCAAAAACATTTTATTTCAGAATTTTTGGCTATTTTTGCTATTTTTTTTATCATTATTCTATCTTCTCTTTTATTACATAGCCTTTATTTTCCAATATTGAAAAAGAAATTAAAAAATATATAAAATATAAAATTATAAAAATCAGCAAATTGAAAATCAAAATACAAAATTAAAAATTAAATAAAAAATAAAAAAGTCAAAAATTAAAATTAAAAATCCACAAAAATTTCTTTGCTTGCTTGCTTAGTGTAGACTTCACACATTCACTCACACACTTTTGTGCTTCTACCCTGTTTGCTCCCTGTGTTCGAACTCTCTGCATACTTGCCCTTTACATCATTTGTGGCAGAGTTAAAAATAATTTTAACTCCACATTTATTTCTAATTGTTGATCATTAGTGTGGATTAATTATTGATTAAATACACTTTATTGTGGGTCGCCGCATCGACATCGGTTGTCTCCGCCTTGTGTGAGACATACTCCTTAGACCCGCGATAATTTGTGTTTATCAGCCACCCGCGAGCACCCCGGCCTTCGCCGTGGCATTCTGACGCCCCTAGGAGGAAGAGGAGACCCTCAGGAGCCTCCACGCCCATTTTGAAGCCCAATAGTCGCCGGAGGGCGGAGATCTTGGACGGCGAAGTTCGCCCTCGCCGGTGCTCGTCGTTGTTCTTGGTCCTCGCCTCCCAACTGTCGGATCGAGGAGAGTCTCTAGATTGCACAGCTACCGTTGGATGGAGCAACGTTCGCCACCGTCGGATCGTCTCCCAATGATCTAATCTCCGCCGTCCAACACGAAGCGTCATCGGCCATTGGATCCGCGCCACGTGTCAAGTGAAGAAACCAGCGCCGTTGGATCACCTCAGCGAGGGATTTTTGCAAGTATACCCTCGCTATTTTTGTAATTTTCTTTTAGTCCTGAAATTTTATTTAGCAGTTTAAATATTTTGTAAATTTTGCAAGTAGGCCCTTAGACTTTTTGTATCTACACATAGGTCCTCTGCCACGTCACCTCACGTGACCTGTACACGTGAGGTGCGGGCATTTTGCATTGAGGCCCTTGGCCCTTTACTATTTCATTTCAGGCCAAGGGAATTTTATTTTAAGTGTAAACTTTTTGGAGAAATTGCATGTTAGCCCCTAGAGGTTTCTGATATTACACTTAGGTCCTCGCCAAGCGCGTGCAAGTCATGCGCCCTGGTGGGAAAATTGCTGAGATACCCCTGTGGGTCTGTGTATTTGTAATTGGTCCTGGAAATTAAATATTCAGTGTTAATTTTTGAGGAAAATTGCATGTATGCCCCTGGACTTTTGGATATTTGCATATATACCCCTGTCAGGCTGTGATATTTCTGTGTGCTTGCTTGATTTAATTAGGGCATCATTTTAATTCCAAAAAATTCTAAAAAATTTAACTTAAGCTCATGTGTGCTTGTACCTGAATGCCATATTTTTAGATTTTGATTTTATTGCATTTTTATATTTATTAAAAATCAAAGACATGCTTTTTGCCTACTGTCTAGCTTATAAAATGCCAAAAAAATATTAAAATACCTCGAAAATTTCCAAAAAATTCCCTACTGTATATTTTGACCTATTTTAATGTCAGTCCAAAAATCACTAAAAATCTCAAAAGAAAAACCTTAAAAATCCAAATATACTTAAAAACTTCAAAAAAAATCTAAAAAATTGTAGAAAACTCCAAAATTTGTAAACTCAAGTTCTCTAGTCTCTTGTTTTTATTGTCTTTATTTGAAAAATAGTTTGGAAAAATTTTGTGGCTGTTTGCTAATTTTAATTCCATTTTACCCCCAGCCAGTAGCTTGTCCACTGTTTTGGTTTATTTCAATGTTTAAAAATTCCAAAAATATTTTGAAAATACCCAAAAATCACAAAAACAATAGAAAATTATAAAAATACCGACAAGAATTTATTTCTGAATTTTTCGCTATTTTTTATTATGTTTATTACATTGTCTTTATATTCCAATATGAAAAAGAAAAAAAATATAATATATAAAATATAAAAATCAGAAAATTTAAAAATAAAAATACAAAATTAAAAATTAATTAATTAAAAAAATTAATTAAAAACCCACAAAAATATTTGCTTGCATAGTGTAGACAACAATCACATTCACTCACACACATTAGTTTGATTCTACCTTGTTTGCTCCATGTGTTCGAACTCTCTGCATACTTGCTTGCTATACATCTTTTGTGCAGAGTTAAAAATAAATTTTAACTCCACATTTATTTCTAATTTTTTGATCTATAGTGTGGGTTAATTGTTGATTAAATACAGGATTTTGTAGTGGTCAACACACCGACTGTTGACTCGCCTTGTGAGTCAATACGACCGCTCTCAATGCTGTGTTTATCAGTGATCTAGGTTCCACATGAGTGGGAAAGATGAAGAGTCTCAACGGTCCACTCCTGAAGCAGGGGAATTGTTGATTAGTCTTTTTATATATAAGTAATTTGAAAGATATAATATAATTATTTTTTATTTTTTTAACTTGTATTTCAGGATCGTTATTTGGCACTGGCTACAGAGAAATAGGGTGTAGATCCTAATAGGGAACAACTACCATTTGATAAAGCAATTTAGAAATAGATATAGATAAATATTAGTTTAGTATATTCAATTTTTAACTATATATTCTTATTAAACCATCAAAATTTTAATAGGTGTTGGAGTAGAGGCATGTTGTGGTGAACAGGAAACAGACGCTTGATGGTCTTCCTCCATACTATGCGGAGGAACAACGTCATGTACTTGGCGTGCGAACGACATACACATCACGAGCCCCCATGTGCATGTCAATCTCGTGCTTTTTGTAGTGCCATTGTTGGCATCTTTTGATGTGTGAAAAATTAGAAGATTCGACTCCCATATTTTTATTATCAGATTAACTCAAGTTTGACCCAAGATTTTGACTCAAATAGAGTTAAAATCGAGTTTTGATGTAAGCTAGAGCAAGTTTGTCAGGTTAGGTGGTAATTATGAAGAATACAATGTTAAGAAGGTAATTTAAAGTTTTTTAAGTTTGTGATGTAAAAATTCTCTTTTTGTAATTTGGTTTTTTTAATTTTATATTCCTTGATAATATACATATTACATTTTAATAATTTGCTACTGTATTAATTTCATATTATTCTATTTTTTGGATTTTTGATAAGTAAAGGCAAACAAATAAAAAATGTAAAAGTGGTATATGTATGTGAAAAAGGTGATTTTTTTGTCTTTTCCACGGCTTATTTGATTTTTTTAGATTTTACTTCTTTTGTTATTAGGAATAATACAAAAGAAATAAACAAAAGAAAAAGGAAATAAATTAAAAAGAGAAGAATTTATACATAAAATGATAAGGTAAAAACGTATTGTTGTACTTTATACAATAAGAATCCAAAACTCATGTTTCACATATGAACTCTGACTCCTTTGAAATTGATATTTTTATAGATAATTGAATGTATACTATTTCAAAGGTGAGCAGAGTATTATAGGAGTTTGTATGAATGAGATATGAAATTTTTAAATCTAGCAGATTCTAAACTAGTGTTTTTCTTTATTTACTATATGTAGAGATTTTTACAGCCATAACCTTACATACTTAAATAATATGTGTTAAACTCCCCATAATTATGATTTACAAGTAGAACCCTTAGGTAGTCACTTCTGTTTACATGTGAAACTTTCTGTATTTTAATCTACTAATTTAATCAAGCCTTAAGTTAATCTTACCTATATTAAACCTTATGATTTTTATTTTTATGTCTCCCCTCCCCATTCTCCCCTCTTTCCCATCATCTCCCCAACCTCTGATGGACACAATCACCATCTCTCAGCCTTCATTGCTACTTCCTTCTCGATTCCTATCTCCCCCTTCCTCCACCTCCTCCCACCCAGGTATGCCCCCTCCATTGATCCTCATCACTGCCACCAATACCTCCCCACCCGCACCCCCTTCAGCCAACCCCATACCACTAATACCTCCACCTAACCCTCTGTACACCCCCTTTCCTCGACTCCCACCATCGCAAACCAACACCACTCATGACCTTTCCCCTCCCCTTCACCCGTCCTTCTCCTCCTCCATTGATGAATGATACCATATCAGAGACCCAATTCCTCCAAAGGGTGTCATAGTTCCATTTGCAGAAATGTAGAGGATTTAGGATGTTGTGGGTGGATGGTAACATGCTCTCATGTGATATACCATCCTTCATCAAGAACCTACAAAGCCTCACATACTGTGACCTCATAGAAATCAAAATGATTCCATACATCATCGGCTCATTGTCTAGACTTAAGCAACTGAATTTGTTGATCAATCATTTCGTTACAGATATATCTAACACTTTTGGATGCATGTAGCTCAACTCATTCGACCTCTTATTCAACATCCTAACTGGTCCAATCTCATTCATTATTTTTAAGCAAGACATAGAAGGTTGTGTTACATACATGCACCATCATTGCAACCCATCTACAGTGCACTGGGATGTGAAGTCAAGCAATACTCAAATTTTGAACCCAAGGTCATAGACTTTGGGTTAGCAAGAATTCTAGCTAGGAGAATGGGGGAACACAATATTGTGTCTATAATGACGAGTATCTTCAGCTACATGGAATCATGCAGCTTCTACACTACCGCCACGGGTCCATCGGTATTCAATGATGCAATACAATATTGAAGGATGCAATATATTGAAGGAAAAATGGTAGTGTTTGTCAATATAAAGGAAAAGGGGGTAGAATTGCCCATATTTAGCGGAATATGTACATGTTGACGAACAAATATGATAGAAGATAGCATACGGTATGGAAGATAACACAAGGTTATGTCATGTAATGGCTAATAATTATTCAGGACTAGAATTATGGAGGGTCATCACATAATTATAAAATTATATAGGAATATGGGTGTAAAAATCCCATATATATGTATGTATAGGCATATTAATTTTTTGTATTTTTTATTTAGGTTAGTAATATGAACACTATAGAAACAATGTCGTGTTAATCGTTAACATGAATTTATTAAATATTAGTGAAGTTTGTGAAGTGTATCAACATGTGAATGTACTAGTGTACCATATTTTAGGATTTTTTTCTTGATTTTATTTCTTTTAATTGTTGGCCCGGTAATGTTGCTTGGATCTCTCAGGTTAGGAGAAATAAATGAGATTGTGACCCAGTTATTTCATATTCTTTTGGTCAGTCTATACAAGTTCATCCTTCATGATTATTAGATTTTATGGATTTTTATTGATTTTGGTATCAATAATGCAATATTAAACATGCATGTGCATATGATAAAAAGTATATTGTAGCACAATTTTACAGGTGTTTGATGAGGAAAAGTGCTCAAGATGCCACTCTTGATGTGAGAAATACAAGATTCATCCGTGAGATGGAGGGTTTAGTTGACTCAAGGTCAACAAAGCATGAGAGGAAAGATGAATAGTGGAAGGAAAATGCAATGTGGTGGCACTACATAGGTACGAAAATTGATCATTGGACCAATTGACCTAGGACTGGTGAGGAGTGGAGCCAATAGTGGCACACCACATGGCCGATGGACATGAGTTTTGACCCCTCACAAAAAAGGAAAAATATAAATATTATAGTGAATATAATCAAATAGAAAAGCTATCAAAATAAAACATGTCATGAAGATAAAATATACAGAAATAAGTAATATATATTATATATAATCATGTCTTGCAATGTATTTTATAGGTTTAGAATACCTACTTTTGATGAGATATATTTTTCTCGATTTTTTTCTTAATAATATATACATTATATTTTTACTTCAATACTCATATAACGTTGATATATTATCTGATTTTTGTATTTTTAATATTTAAGGAAAAATATAAATATAAATATAAATATAAATATATAAAGTGGTATTTATAGGTGAATTTAGCAAGCGTAGGGGATTCTTTCTGGGTATTTTCTAGTTTTTTATTTTATTTTTTTGTATTTAGTTAGATTAATAAATACAAAAAAGACATCAAAAAGAGGAAAATCGAACATTGAAATAATATGATTCTGAATGTATAGTTGTACTATATAGATATACATGCATGCATACACATACATGCCCCAAAACCTAACTTTCACGTAACTTCAATTCTTTTGAAAGTAGTATTATTTTGAAGAGAACTGAATGCACGTACAATACTTTAAAGATCACTAGAGATTCATATACATGTGTGAGATATTCAGCTTTTAATTCTAATAGATAGCAAAGAAGTTTTGGGTCTATTCACCATTAATATAAATTAGTATTTTTAGAATTTTCCATTGCTTAAGGTTAGTACCATGTACATAACAAAGTTTGTTTTATATCATTTGGAGTTGACGTGAAATTATTAGAGATTAGTGAAGTTTTTGAAGTATAAATGCATGTGAATATATACAAGTATTACTCGTCTTTTTGGATTTTCTCGGATTTTTTCTTCTTCTTTTTATCGACCCAGTCACATTGCCCTCTGAAGTTAGGAGAAATAAATAGAATTCACATCCTGTTTTCTATCCCTCTGTACGAGTACATCCTTCCCGATTTCTAGATTTTGTGATTTTTATTTAAATTTTTAATAACCGGTGGTTAATAAGTAGTTTCTATTTATCAAGAATCATAAAAAAGGTGAACTTAAGCTATTTTGATGTGAATTTGATGAGGAGTAGCGCTCAAAACGAGTCTATTATGTAGATGAATTTAGGATTCATTAGTACGCCCATTTGAGAGATGACTAATAATTTGTTTTGATTTAAATCGATGTGCACCGGTATACAATGAAGAAAACAAACCAAAAGGCTTCTCTATGAGCATAAAAATGTATGCACACTATATAGTAGACTTTGGAAGCATGTATAATGCGCGAGGAATATATTGCACCAATTATGCCTTGTCATTATATGAAATATATTGATACAACTTGGTTCGTATGCAAGATATAGAGGGATGAGCTAAACCATATTGGTATGGACGATTGTATATATCAATATTCATGCTTGAGAAATTGTATGTCAAAAAATCATGTTGGAAATGATCCTTTCAAGAATGGCTTTCCTACATAAATTGCCCATGAATAAATAATTTTGAAATGAAAGGGTATATGAATTAAGTGCAAGATACAATACCCTATTGACCAAATGTATGTCACGTATAAAGCTGTACACCAATTACTTTTATCATTCTATAATGGTGCATTCTTTAATTGCGAGAAATAATACATTAGTGACCAAATTTGATGTAACACATAGATTTACCAAAGAGAGCTTTTTCCTATGCATTGAGAATAGGCAATTCCAATATTTAGGAAAAGCAATTAGCAACAAAAGATGTTGCATTGGGGTTGTTAATTTTACTTGGGAAAGCCCAAAGGTCGAACTCATTGAGGCAATTTCTAAAATCATGGTACTTGTTTATTGGCAATTAAGAGTTTAGGAGTTTCCTTGTGTTTTAGTTTTTTTTTCATTTTATTTTTTATTTTTACATACTTTTGAAAAAGAACTTATTTTGAAAATAAATCCAAGTAGTAATAATATAACACATGTAAGGTTTTTATTATTTACACAAGCATGAGATTAAAAAAACATATTTTAAAATATATGAATTTTATTATTTTTTTAAAAATTCTTGAATTTCTAAAATTTAAATACTTTTAGGATATTTTTAAAGTTATTTTAAAACAATTTGTGTATATATATGAAAGTATATGCTTTTAATAGGCTCAAAAATACATAATATTAATGAATCTTAGAGGTGGTTTTTTAAGTGAACAGAGCTAAAAGAAGACATATATATTTTTTATTTATGCTGATTTTTGTATGATTTTAACCAGAATTGTGATTTTTTTAAATATAAATTTAATACTTTTTGAGATTTTTAGATATATTATAAAATGGAACAAAAGATACACTAAATTTTTGGAACTTTTATATCCACAAACATTTATAATTTCATAATCACAACCCTTTTATAAGTTGGAAATATACCAAGAACCTTAGAGAGTTGCTCCCTCTTACACCATATGTCCCGCATATTTTACAATATTCTTTTAGCCCTACCCACTTCTCTGCTCTTCTTTATCTTCCTCCTCACACCATTTAGATAAACATTATTGACCATCTCCCCTCCAACTTCAACTATAACATTTCAAAATGTTATCTGATTATACTTAGGCAACCAGAATCCTGATAACCAAAGGATTGTCTTAGTTGACGAAACTCCAACTACTGGGTTTAATTCATGATCCAAACCAATTAATATATTAATGGGGGACTAATATAAGTTGTGTGAATCGAATTTACCTAGATTTGAGCGTCGAACTAAACTACAAAGCTAAACGTTAACCTAGAGCATTGAGTCATTAACTTGTGATTCAAGTTTCAATTCAAATATCACTTGATAGGTTAATTGGTGTTCACAATACACATGTGCAAAACTGAGTCAACGCGGTGGCATTCTGATATTTCGTGGGCCTTAGGCAAAAGAAAAAAATGGCCACTAACAAAAAAAATTAATAAGAGAAAATTATTGCTAACGTGTTTACCATCAAGTATAAAATGAAATATTCTATTTTAGGGTAGCAATCAACCCTTATATAATCTCATCAAATTTTTCGATTTTAACATTGAATTGTTCAAAATTTGAATATATAAAATCTCATTTTTCAATAAGTTGTTTTACCGAAAATTTGATTTTATAAGTTAATGGACTCTTGGCAATTACAATTCAAAACTATAATCAGGGTTGACCCTCTCAATGCGTAGTTAAGGACATAATGCTATTGTTTTAGGTGTCTCATCCACATTCGTTGGTCGACGTGGCACCCATGCACAACATGCACTGGAGAAGACTTGGGGCAAGGGATGGGATCCTCTTTTGGGTATTTTATGGACATGCCCCCCTATTGTACCCATATTAGTTTACTTTGTATTAAATGAAAAGAAAAATGTTAGTGAAAAATTGTATCCATGTCCAGAAGGGGATCTAAATCTGGAATATTTGTGTAAGTTTCCAACCAGTTTTGGAAATTAATTTTTATGGTATTTGATTAGATTGTAATGCTTAAAAATTGCACACAGGCTCATGGATTTCTATTTTTCACCGTATGTTAATATTTGCGATCGAGTAAAATATAGAAAAAAAATCTCATAATATCGTGAAGTTATATTTTATCATTTGAAACTTTTGGGATTTTTTTTGAAAGCGGGAGAAAATTACAAAAATACTTCTGTACTCTAAGTGTGCTTACTTATACTTATAGTGGATGGTTTTTTTAATGAAATGGAGCATGAATTGCCACATAAATTATGTTTCGATTGGTGATTTCAATATGACTATTGTTGAGGTAGAGTGAACTACTATGTGGTGTTTGAAGCTTAAAAACACCTTTTTTATATTGATTTCCTTTGTGAATATCATTACTTTGAATAATTATTGAAATAGACTTTTTACTTGTATAATATATGAAATGAATGTTATGCATTAGTCTATGTGATTATAAGTATGATACATATTGGTGAATGATAATTTAGCATGCTTATGATGATTAATCGGAATTTAAATGTGTTACATGGAAGTGACCTCACCCTTTTAATGCTTCAACATGATCCAAATAGCATTGCTAAGATTGATGTGTTTACTCATATTAAGTAGCTCAAATCCAAGTTAATGTCACTAGGCTAAATCAAGAAGTAGAGACATGAACTTAAATTTCTCGTATAATCAATGCACAGAGGACCATGTTCCTGAATCACATTGTATTTCAGAACTAAATCAGTTAAACTTAGTTTTAAGATATTAGCTAATCTTCTA